>CAUJNA010003353.1:0-25000 GCA_963377175.1 Effrenium voratum
AAAAGACATGAGAAATCTAGAAAGTGTCAAAAAGCAAGAGAAGCAATGTGATTATTTTTTATTAAATAAAATTATTAAAAACTAATCAGTATTATAATGAGTAAACTTACAAAAGATGAAATATTAAGTAATTATTTTACGATTTGGAGCGAGGGTATGGTTCAAAGCAAAGTTTATACAAACAAGCAAATGAGACAGATGCATCATTTACTCTAAAAGAAGTGGGTGATTGGTTGAAGAAGCAACCTAATAAACAAATTAAACCATATCAAAAATATAATAGTTTCTTAGTGCCTTATGCCAGAGCAGAATTTCAAATAGATATTATGGATATGAACATATTTAAGAAAGAAGGTGAAGAAAGATATGCTTTAATTGTAATTGATGCTTTCAGTAAAATAGGTAATGTTGTTCCAATGCCTGAGCGCGCCAGTCCAAAAATTTTCAAAGCATTGAAAGAAAGTTTTAAAATTATGGGTGAACCGATTGAAATTTACAGCGATGATGACGGAGCATTTTACTCGGATGTCAAAAAATATTTAGATAGTCTAGGCATAAGTCAAAAGAAAACAATGACACATGCGAATATAGGAGAGAGATTTATTAGGACGATGAAAAAGGGAATAAGTGATAGAATGAATTTTACAAAGGGAAAATGGACGGATATGTTAAAACCAACACTGAAAAATATAATGATACTATACACTCATCGAATGGAATGAAACCTATTGAAGCACACAAGGATGAACACAGAATAAATGTAAAGGCAAATCTAACATTAAAGCAGAAGCACATGAGGAAATACCCCAAATTATCTGTTGGTGATATGGTTAACATGTATAAGAAAGGTAAAGGTAATTATTCCACACGAAAAGAAACTATACCAAAATGGTCCGACAGAAAATTGAAAATTGAAAAGCTAGAGAGAGATATGACACTACAAAAATATTATATTTTAGAAGGTTTAAGCAGACATTATCTACGTCACGAATTGCTTTTAGTAATTGAGTAATTGCTTTACTTCATAGAAATTACAAAATTTGGTTTTGACTTAAGGAGATATTTATATTAATAAATATATACTTATTAATACGACTAGAAATTTAGCGCCGGATGAAAATACTAAAATTGTTAAATACATTCTAAAAACAATGTAGGACAATATAAATTAAATAAAAAAGGTAAACAATTAAAAACAATAATCATAGGAAACAATCAATACAGATACAACGCTGATAAACCAATAAGCAAAAAACTCATCAAACAACTTGAAAGCGTAAAGAAAACTAATGAATACAGAGAAAATCAAATAAGAGAAATAGAGGGAACAAGAACAGTCTTAAAACACGCAATCAAGAAGAAAGCAACAATAACAAAGGAAAGAAGCGCTTTTAGAGCATATGCCACTGCTTACACCATTTCTAACATCTAGTTGAAAGGTTTAAATGGACTGACTTATTTTGTTTATCAGTTTGATAAACTAAATGAATACTTAAAAGAACATAAGGGAATGAAATTAAACGCTGTCGTATCATTAAGAGTAAATCATATATTTGAGGAAGAGCAATTAGTTAGTGCAAAGACAAGGTCATATACCATAAATAATGAAGATGAATTGAAAAAAGCATTGAACAATATGAAACCAGACATTGAAACTAGAATTTTAGAAATGGCACTGTATCAATCAGGATTGATGATAGTTAAAGTTGAAAGCATCTAATCATTGTGTATAACAAATACAACCCTACAAGAGCAGGACAATATATTGAACTACCAAAATGGGTAAAGTCCAAAAGAGCATGTATTAATATTCAAAATAAAGATGAAAAGTGTTTTAAATATTGTGTTGAATGTGCGTATCATAAAATCTATGAAAATAAGCATCCAGAATAGTTTTATCATTATAAAAAAGTGGAAAGCGAATTGAACTTTGATGGAATAAATTATCCTGTGAATAATGATGATATTGATAAGTTTGAAGAACAAAACCCTAAGGTGTCCATTAATGTTTTTGTAATTGATGAAGTTACAGAGCAAATAGTTAAAAATAGAGCATTGAAAAATAAGGATGCTTCTTGTCATATTGATTTGTTAAGAATTGATGAGGGAGGTGCTAGTCATTATGTCTATATTAAGCATATGAGCAGACTTATTAACAGTCAGAAAAGTAAATTTTGTAGTGCTTCGTTTTTCCGTAAATATTGTCAAAATGGGTTTGGAACTCCCGAACTCCTAAAGAATCACTATGACAAGGGTTGTACGGAAGTTGAAGGTCAACAAATAGAAATGCCTAAGCCAGAAGAAAAAATGAAATTCAAGCATCACTTTAAACAAATAAGGTGTCCATTTGTTATTTATGCTGACTTCGAATGTTTAACTGAGGAAGTTGATAAACCGACAGATGAAAGTCTTAAACCTTACAATTATCAAGAACATAAACCCTGTGGTTTTATGTTGAATATGGTTAATTCAGTTGATGGTTCTAATTATGAATATTGATGGTTCTAATTATGAATATTTATATCGAGGCAGTGATGCCGTTAATGTTTTTTTGTAGTAAAATTAATGAGATAAGAGAAGACATTAAAGACAAAATGAAAGAAAATAAAGAAATTGATATGAGTGATGAAAATAAGAAAGACTCTAAAAATGCAACTCATTGTTTTATTTGTGGTGACGCGTTTAGATTTGACTATAAGAATGAAAAGGAAGCAGATAAATATAAGAAGGTTCGCAACATTTGCCATTTCACAGGTAAATATAGGGGTTGCGCTCATAGCATGTGTAAGTTAAACTTTTGTCATACATATTTTAAAATACCAGTTTTTTCATAATATGAAAAACTATGATGGACATTTAATTATTCAAAATGCTGATAAGTTAAGTAATCAGAAGAACATAGATGTAATAGCACAGAACAGTGAAAAGTTTATTAATATCGGTTTTGATTGTTTAAGTGTTAAGGACAGTTTTAGTTCTATAACTGCTTCTTTAGATAAAGTAGTATCATTGACAAAATATGATAACACAGATGATAAAGATAAAAGAAAATGGATAATAAAAGACAACTGGCAGAACAATTTTAGATTTAGTAAAAAAAAGAAAGATATTATTAAAACTGAAAAATGTTTGGAATTACTAACAGAAAAGAGTTTATCCGTATGACTATATGAATTCAATAGAAAAGTTTGAAGATGAAAGTTTACCAACTAAAGATATGTTTTACAGTAGATTAAGTGAGGATAAAATAACGGATGAAGACTATGAAAAAGCAAAAGTAATATGGAAACACTTTAAGATTAAAAACATGGGTGAATATCACGATTTGTATTTGAAAACAGATGTTTTATTATTAACTGATATTTTTGAAAATTTTAGAGATGTATGTATTCAAGATTACGATTTAGATCCAGTATATTATTACACACTGCCTAATTTTGCTTTTGATGCTATGTTAAAATTAACTGGTGTTGAAATAGATTTAGTTTATGACCAAGATATGTATGAAATGATAGAGACCGGACTTCGTGGTGGGATGACACAGACTGCCTGTAAGAAAGTAGAGGCAAATAATATTTATATGGGCGATGATTTTGATGAAAGCAAAGAAAGTAGTTATATTAACTATTTTGATGCTAATAACTTATATGGATTAGCAATGATACAAAAACTGCCATACAAAAATTTAACGTGGGATACTAAAATAACAGAAGATGATATTTTAAACTACGCTAATGGTAATACTGGATACATCTTAGAAGTTGATTTAGAATACCCTAAAGAACTACACGATTTACACAATGACTATCCAATGGCACCTGAAATTATGAATGTTAAAGAGATATGTTATCAGATAAACAAGTTGAAATTTATGAAATACTGAATAAGAAAAAACCTAAAGATGAAAAAACAAATAAATTAATATTGAATTTAAAAGACAAAGAAAAGTATGTAGTCCATATTAGAACTTTACAGTTTTATTTAGAACACGGATTGAAACTAAAGAAAATACACAGAGCAATAAAATTCAGTCAGAAAGAGATATTAAAACCTTACATTGAATTTAACACTGAGAAAAGAAAGAATGCCAACAATGAATTTGAGAAAGATGTTTACAAATTAATGAATAATGCCGTGTTCGGAAAAACGATGGAAGACAAAAGGAAACACTTAGATTTTGAAATAGTGAGTGATGAAACAAGATTTATGAAATGTGTTAATAATCCATCATTTAACCATAGTCATATCATCAGCGATAATTTAGTAGGAGTTGAGAAACAAAAAGCACAATTGAAATTAGATAAACCTATATTCATTGGAATGAGTATTTTAGATTTGAGTAAGCAACATATGTATAAGTTTTATTATGATGTTATGATCTAAATACGGAGATAATATTAGAATGGTTTATACTGACACTGATAGTTTTGTATTTCATACTAAGACTGATGACATTTATAAAGATCTTCATGATATTAAAGATGAAATGGATTTTTCAGATTATCCTATTTATCATAAATGCTATGATACTACTAATAAAAAGACGTTGGGTAAATTTAAGGATGAATGCAGTAGCAAAATTATTACAGGGTTTATTGGACTTCGTCCTAAGTGTTACGCTTTTCAAATCTATGGAGAAGAAAAAGAACATAAGAAATGCAAGGGCACAGCAAAGCACATAGTGAGGAGGCAACTGACATATAAAGAATATGATAAGGTTTTACAAACTAATGAAGTTATACATAAATCATTCAATAGTATTAGAAGTAAAAACCATAAAATTTATAGTATTAGAACAACAAAGATTAGTTTGAATAGTTATGAAAATAAAAGATACTGGACTAATACAGGTGATAGTTTAGCATACGGTCATTATTTTATTGAAAATGGAATAATATGATGACATAGTCATCACTGGAGAATTAAAGAGATGATGACTTAATGTAGTAATGAAGATACACGCAGAAATAAAAGAACGAATAGAATTAATGAAAGAAATGATAAAGGTAAAAGAACACTATGAAGGTGAAAGAGATAAATATGCTTTGCTAGATGTTAAATACTTTAAAACTAACAAGAAAGACTTTTATGAAGGTTTTAAATCATGCCTTGAATTAGAGCATGATGAGACGCAGTTGAAAAAAGATTTTAATGAATTAATAAAAACTTGTGAATTAGCAGGTGAAAGTTCCGTAAATTATGTGTTTAGTTTTGACGGAGTGGTCAGAGGATATGAAAGACTTATAGAAATACAAAAACAAAAAATATCTCATGTACTTCGTTAAAAATGACTTAAGGAAATAATGACTCAATATATTATAGTGAAATGTTGTTTAACTATAACAAGTGCGAATGCTGTAAAAATACAAAGAATGATGTTAATATAACATTGTATAAGTTATTACCCGCCAATCTATGTAATAAAATAAGTGAATATAATGTATATTGCAATCAATGCTGTATAACAAGAGACCTTGAAAAGTTTTTTCTTGAAGAACATAAGGATAAGGGATATACAAAGTTTCAATTACAGTTAAAATTCTTTATGCGACACCAAGCAAGATTTCCTATACACTTTTACCAGAAGATTTCCAGAAAGTCATATGAAAATGAAATTGATGAATTCTTTAGTAATATGGATTTAATTAGGAGGTTTGGAGGAATAAACGCAATTAAACCATATAAAGCATTTGTCAAAAAATACCGTTATTTGTTTGAATGGATTGACTGGCATTTATTAGACAAAGATAAAATAAATGAAGTCTTGAACGAATTTAGGGTAACTGAATATAGTATATGGTATTACTACAACACTAAATATAAAGTATGTCTATTAGTTAATTTGTTTTTCTGGGAATATATTTATTCAATAATAGGAAAAGACAATATCAAATATATAGATGAAGATGATATAGGTAAATATGTAGATTACATATTTGAAGTCATATTGCCTGACTATTATTTTAACCCATAAACCTTACAATAAAAATAAATTGTAAGATTTATGATTTGTAATATTTTGTTAGTAATTTAAGTTTATATTCATTATTTGAAAATGACTTAAGGAAATAGTGACTTAATATATTAGTGAGAAAATGAACGGTATTGAAATCAATAAGTATATTAATAAGAAATGCTATGATTGTTGCCACTTTAAAAAGGAAAATATGGAATTGTATAAATTAAATTTACCTAATGGAATAATAAATAATATTATTGATTATTCAATGGGTGAAGAAGATGTATGTGAAAATTGTAAAACCTGGAGAGATAACCAAGCTATAATCAAATGTTTGTTGAGAATAAAAGGAAGACATAATAGAAATGTAGAAGATGACATTTTAATATTTTTAACTGTAAATAAATTACCACCTTACGAATATGTTAAACAGTTTCTTAAAATCAGTAAGAAAAAATATGTAATGATTGCTGATATATTATTGATGTTGTGTCATAGTCAAAAGAAAGGAGATGATATTAAAGAATATATCAAATTTTATATTGAAATTTATAAAAAGTTTAATGTTAAAAACACAGTGAGAGATATTAATATTATTTTTAAAATGATGTATGAAATAAGTGAGATTTGTCAATTAAATTATTATCCTGAACTGAAATTATAAATTAACTCATAAACTAAACCCACAAAGGCCGGAATTTTGATAATCTAGATACAGACGTAAGAATTAACAAATCCTTACAAATAGAAAAAGCATTGAAAGATTTATGATTTGGATTTATTGATGAATATTAGTTTCAAGGAATATTGATTATATTTTCAAGGAAGTTTTACTAGTAAAACTAGTATAAAGAAATACAACAAAAATAAAACAAATAAGCATAAAAGAAATTTAGAAATGAAACAGGCAGAAGAAAATTAACATTATTTTTATTAATAAATATTTTACATAAAATTGTATAAGGTTAATATGTAGAATAACTTCTTAACCTTATATAATATTTCAATGAAGTAAAATTATTTTCAAGTAATTAGATAAGGTTAATGAATATGAATAATGTATTAACCTTATTTAATATTTGAATTATAAACCTATCTTTTATATTTTGGTAAGTTGTTCTGAAAATTATTTTACTTCTTTCAAGATCCCCCCTCCTCTCCCCTCCTCCCCCCCTCCTCCTCCCCACCCCTCCCCCCTCCTCCCTCCTCCCCCTCCTCCCCCTCCTCCCCCTCCTCTCCCTCCTCCCCCTCCATCCCCCTCCTCCCCCTCTCCCTCCCCCCTCCTCCCTCCTCCCCCTCCCCCTCCTCCCTCCTCCTCCACCCCCTCCCTCTCTCCTCCCCCTCCTCCCCCTCCCTCCCTCTCCCTCCCTCCCCCTCCCTCCCTCCCCCTCCTCCCCTCCCCCTCCCCCTCCCCTCCCTCCCTCCCTCCCTCCTCCCTCCCTCCTCCCTCCCTCCTCCCTCCTCCCCCTCCCTCCCCTCCCCTCCCCTCCCTGCCCTCCCTCCCTCCCCTCCCTCCCCTCCCTCCCTCCCTCCCTCCCTCCCCTCCCCTCCCCTCCCTGCCCTCCCTCCCTCCCCTCCCTCCCCTCCCTCCCCCTCCCCTCCCCTCCCCCTCCCCCTCCCCCTCCCCCTCCTCCCCTCCCTCCCCCTCCCCCCCTCCTCCCCCTCCTCTCCCTTCTCCTCCCCCCCTCCCTCCCCCCTCCCCCTCCCCCTCTCCCCTCCCCTCCCCCTCCTCCCCCTCCCCCTCCTCCTCCCTCCCTCCTCCCCCTCCTCCCCTCCCCTCCCTCCCCTCCCCCTCCTCCCCCCCTCCCCCCTCCTCCCCCTCCCCTCCCTTTCCCCATCCCCCCCTCCCCTCCCTCCTCCCCTTCCACCCCCCCGCCCTCGCAGGCTTTCGCTCCCGGAGATCCTCTTCCCTCAGGCGCGGCACTTTGATCCACCGCACCCCGGAGCATCTGGAGCAGCGCCTCGGCTTCAGAGAGCAACCAGCGAATCCATCCCGGGGCCAAGTCTCCGTCCAGCTAGGGGCCAACTTCTGCCGGCTCTTTTTTGGGGAGGGTTCCCCTCAAATACCAGCAGTACTGGCCTTTGACCCACTTTTTCCTGGGAGGCTTCCGCTACAAGAGTCGGCGATCCTTATCCTAACCTCTCTACTGGAGGTAGTCTCTCAGTCGCGCTCCCCGAAGCGGAGATCGACTTTTCGCCCAAGGTGGTCAATGGATTTCTTTGGTGCATTTTGCTTGGCTATTAGTTGACTTTAACTTGTTGCCAACTAATGTTTTTTCCGTACTAAACCACTAAAAGTTAGTCGCTTTTCGAAGGGCTTCGCAGATTTCGCAACCAATATTTTGTCCATCCACCGAATGTTTGATTGGATATTGACACCAAATCCGCCCTGGCCCTCACGCGAGGTGCGTCCAGCAGCTTCAGCAGCTCATCCCTCGGACCTTGAAGTGGCGGGGCCGGCCCGCGGCGGAGAATCGCGCGCTGCTCTGGTGGTTCCTCAGGCGGGCTCCTTCCATTGAAGCGTTGGTTTTTTCGGCCGGGTTTGCCGGCAACACCCGCCAAAAAGGGGGAAACACACGTCCAGTGGCGCAAATGAATAACGCATATGCTTTTGTATTTCAGCTTCGAGGAGGTCCCTGCCCAGTAGCTGCCCAACCAAAGCGGGTTCGTTCTTCGTGCTTGCCCCAGTTTTTGGAGAAATCGCCCTCCTGTCCAATAACGTGGAACCTTCCTGGGTCCGGCATGACAATTTCCAACACAACATGGGACCTTTGGCAGGTTTGATTGGACAGGAGGGTCGGTTTTCAAGGAAAGCCAAAAGGAACATCGAAATCCATGTTGGGGGTGTCTATTTGAGGGTAGTGTGTCTTAAAACAGGCCCCCCCACAACGCATTCCCCTTTTGCATGTTATTGTATAGTTCTAATGGAACACCAAATGTACAAACCATGCTTTTTGTTTTTGTAGTTTTAAGGGAACACCATATACAAGGAAAGCCGAAATTCACTCCCCCCCCCCCCCCCAACACATGTGCTGTTTTCTTCCTTTAGTTGAAAGGAACACCCAAAAGGTAGCCGAAAAAAGACACACCGTTTTGGGAGTACCGAGTCTCCTAAAAGACTAGGTCCCCCAATAATGCCTTTGCTCCTTTTTTTAGTAGGGGAGGGGAACCCTCCCAAAATTGAAAAACAAAAGAGCAGAAAAAAACGGGTGCCAACCTATTCTAGCCTCTCTACTGGAGCTAGACGAGCCCCGCCCCAAAACCCGGGGGGCGCGCTCGCTTCCACGCTGGAGGGACCGGAACCTGGACGTGACCTCCGCGGCGCGGAAGCTGCTGGCGTGCCTCCGCTGGCGCCAGAGCTTCTCCGTGGCTCAGTTCAGTGGCACCCATTATTCTTCCCTCATTCCTTTTTTTTGCTTTTCCTTTTTTTTGCCTTCGTTGTTGTTTGTTTGTTGTTCTTTGTTTCGCTCTTTTGCTTTTCTTCTTTTTTGGGTCAGTTTGGTCCAGCTTGTTCTGCACGAGCCTTGAAGCATAAGGCAATCTTTGAACTTGTGCACCCCTGAGAACACTTGAAGGTTTGGTTAGGGCACCAAAAGCGGCTTCGGTTTTCTACCAGTTTCCTTGGGCAACTGGTTGTTTTGTTCAGTGGCACCCATTCTTTGTCCTTTTTCTCAGTTGTTCAAAGCCGACCTTTTGACCTTTTGGTTTTCCCCTTTTGGTCTATTTTAGTAGAGGTCCCAAAAGGTGATCGCCTTTTATAGTTCCAGGTCCTTTGGGCAACTGAGTTTTCTGTGGCTAAAACCCACTCAACCTGGGTGTTTTGTTCAGTGGCACCAATTCTTGTTTTTTTTTTGATTGTTTTCCCTTTTTTTTTCGTTTTTTTTTTTTTAATGGCTAAAACCCACTAAAACCATGGTCCAAGCCCCAAAAAAACGTTCCCAGCTGTCCGACGTTTTTTCCTTTCCAGGGTCACAGACCGCTGCTGAGGTGGAGAAGCTGGGCCCGGAGCTCTTCGCGAAGGATTTTTTGTCCGCTGGGAATTTGGAGATGCGTCCGCAAGGGGTGTAAAACCGGCGAAGGCCATGACCTACTTCAGCTTGGGGGTAAAGCGAGTGGTATAATTAAGGATCCACTGTGTTTTGGGGAGTTTTCGGATTTTTTAGGCTGAGATGTGGTAGAAGATCAAGCGGAATTTCAGCTTCTCGGCCATTTGGTGGTCGAAAGGGGGCGACCATTGGTTGGACAACCCATTAAAACGAGGATGTCTTTGGGACAAGTTGGGTCAGCTGGGGACCAGACAGCCGCTTCCCTATGGACTCTCGCTTTCTTGAGCCGAGCTCCAGGAGATGCGCTCCAGAAAGGCCGGGGGGGGAGTTCTTGAACTTATGTCTTATGTGCTAGGTCTCCCAGCTAGGTGCCCTTTTTAACCCCTTTTCTTGGTTGGGAGGGTTCCCCTATTAACATAAGCTACCAAAAAAAGGGTAACCTCTCTACTGGAGGACCTAGCCTGGCGTCCGAACAAAGTGTCAAGGGTCCCAAGGTCCCCCGGCAGTGCCCTTTTACCAACTTTTTTGGTTGGGAGGGTTCCCCTACTAAAATCCCAATACTCAAAGAACCTACAAAAAAGTGGGGTGGGCAGCAAAAACCAGGTTTTGCACCTGTTTCTCGTCGAAAACCAGGTTTTCGGTTGAAGAACCTGGTTATGCTTCGTGAAGCCCGGACAACAACCCCGTATAAAAGCAGTACAAAACCTGTATTTTCCGTAAGCTTTTTGAGACCCAGGTTTCTCCTCTGAAAACCAGGTTATGTTTTGGAACCCGCTTTTTTGTAGAATTTTGGAGTAGCAGGATAGACTACAGAAAAAGGGTACCCTTACTCTAACCTCTCTACTAGAGGACCTAGGAACACATGTTCCCAATCTTTGGGCACGACAGTTAGAGCAGGTGGTTTGTTACTCACTCCCTGCGTTCAGAACGGCTTTAGTCACTTTTCCGGCCTTTGAAGACCTTGTTAGAGGTTCAGTTCAGGAAGTGAGATGAGGTGCCCATTCGGGAGGGGCATGATAAATACGCCGTTCGGTCCATCCACTCGATCGGAAGCAGACAGAATCACCTTGATGGATTCTCGGGATCTTATGACAGGGCAAGAATTGCTGAAGCCTTTAATCAGGCCTGAGTGTTCGAAAGTTATGGGTTTGCCAAAGCAAGGCAAGCAAGGCGGTCTTTTGTGGAGAAAGGGTCCTGTCCTGTCCTGTCCTGTCCTGTCCTGTCCTGTCCTGTCCTGTCCTGTCCTGCGTGGTTTGGTCTGTCTATTCGTGTGTGTGTGTCTTTGTTTTGGTTGGGTTCCTCTGAACGAAAACTCGGATGTTCAGAGGCACCCTTCCTACCTTTCCCTAGTATCCCCTCTAATGGAACTGACTGGCAAAAAGACATCTCAACCCCCAAGACAGGTTCCAATTCCCTCCCCACCGAAAAGCGGTTCCCCTTTTCTACCAGGGCCACTGGTTGCAACTGCTTTCAATTGCTCAAGGATATGTTTTATTTTCTCTATTGGTTTTAAAGGGAATAGATTTCACTATGGGACATATGTTGATTGTTTCCAGGGGGCGCAAAAAGCAAATGGAAGAGTGGGAACTCTTGCACCCCCACTGAAAACCAAGCAAAAGCAAGCTCCAAACCTGGCCCCTAGCTCGCGATCGGTTCCATAGGTAGGGAAAGAGCTTCCGAGCCCGAGGGTGTTTCCAACTCATTGTTTGTTGAGAACCAGCAAGCTAGGAGAGGGGTATGTGCGTGTGTTGGGACAACTGAGCCCCTGGAACCACCTTGGAGCTTGAAGTTGACGATACCCTTCCCCAACAAATGGGTTTGTGTCAAAATGGCGGTCCCCCCGAATGGGTGGTGTTTACTCGTGTCTTCCCTTCAAACAACCCTCAGTTGCCCGAAGCGAATCCACATGTTGGTAGACAACCTCAACAAAGATTTGGATTCCACGTTTTTTTGCTTAAACAACTTCAACAAGTCTTCAAGCGAATCCACCTTGTGCTTCCCTAAACCGAAGATTTGTTGCACACGAGGCCTACCTGCACGGGCACACAGACCTCTTTGGTCGCCCCTGCCTGGTGGTCATCGCGCAGCGCCACAACGTGCTGGAGCGGAGGTTCAAGGAGAGTTGCTCCATGTGCGCCTGGCAACTCGGCGGCGAAGCGGCGGGAGGGATGCTTGTTGGGTCATGTCTTGCTGGTGCGAAAAGTAGAGACTGCAAATAAATATGCTTTCAATACGTATCCCAGTGGATCCATTTAGCTGTATAGTACGGTGGATGGACGAAATCCATTTCGCACCACTTTGAAACCATGGGAAACGACCTGGTATTTGCAGGGGAATCATCATCCCAGGGTTTCTTAATAGGAGGTCCCAGTAGATCCGTTTGCCTGTATAGTAGGCAGCCCAAGCGAACCACCTTTAAACTCCAAAAGGAACATGGATGCCAACCTACCAGGAAGCGGATGCTTTTGAGGGAAGGACAAGGGGGGGACAAAGCCCCGGAATAAAAAGTTCAGATTTTCTTGGTCAATCTTTAGACTTTAACTGGTAAGTCTTTTTTATTTTATGTTTTTCGAATTACACCCAGAACAAGCGACCAACTTTTTGGTACCACCTCACGTTTTCCACCGCACTTATGGAAGGCTTGAATACAAGGTTCTGGTAAGCTGGCCTCTTGCTCAAACTGCGTTTGTCTCATGGACCACTGCAGCAGGTGCTCTTTTGTGCCTGTTCCGTTTGCTGGAGGCAGGTTGAGGTTTGAAATGGTTTGAACAATGGCACACGCTCCTGCTTCCCGCAAATAGGTGGTTTATATTGGCGGCTTGGTGGGAAGCCCCATTTGCCGACCCTACAAGAGCCAGGGGTTCAAAAAATATGAATCCAATCCAAACTGAAAATTCCCTGAGGTACAGGAAGAATTGTTTTTTGGGTATCAGGCTATCCCTGTGCCTGAGGTACATGGAGCGCATTTTGGACCGCCTGGTCACCAAGGAGCCCAAGGCCCGAGCCCCGCGAATGGAAGCTTGCGGGCTTTGCACCCCCCCGTCCCAAGAAAAAAGTATCAAAAGCACGAAAGAACTGGGTTGCCTCCAAGGAAAGAAAGAACACACTCAGCAACTTGGTTGCCTCAACTCACTCCTTGAGTTCAGCTGGACTTTACAAAATCACTTTTGGGTGGAGCTTCTTTTTCTTTTCACTTTGGGTCGGCTCCCAATTGGGTCTTGTGCGTTTCTTTGGTGTTGACTCCCTTTCACAAGCATAACTTCCCCCAACTGTAAGTCTTAGCGTCTTGATGAGATAAATGCCCGCATTTGGAGGAATGCTGCTGGGGGGGGGGTAGCGCCCTTTGAAAGGGCCTGTGCTGTTTGCCAACCGTCTACCCTTTGTCAAGTATGGTTGCCAATTACTTACTCCCCGAGTTTCTGGACTGAACTGTCTAAGAAGACCGTTTTATTGGCAATCAAAAAAGTTCAGACTTTTTGGGTCCAATTCACTCAGGAAGCGAGCTGTCAGTCTGTTGCTGCGTTGCGTTGTTCGTTTTCGTGGGGTGATCATTTGTTGCACCAGCGGTTTTGGAATCATATTTGCCTTTCAGCAAATGCATCGCAAGGTGGCTCCGAGCCGAGAAAGTAGATGGAATCACTAAGGACAAAGAGAAACGCCTGGAGGGCAGGACATGCCCTCGAATCATTCATAGGGACGGGTTCTACTTAGCATCCGGGGTCAACATGATTCATTGGGTTTCCCTCACCAGTCACACATTTCTACCCGCGCTCAAGGTCAATGAATCTCAGCTGGCGCCCTTAGGGTTCAGGTACCAAACGATTTCCAAGCCATTTCCCTTTAAAGGGAACCTCCAAATTTGATCAACTCTTGATTTGGATAAATCCAGTGATCCCTGCGCCCCTGCACCCCTTCGGTTTGGATTGGCTTGGGTGTTTGCACCCCAGGTCCTTCAGCCCCAAATTGGGGAAGGCCCCCCCTATCCAAGCCAAGCCAAACCAAAGAACCTTTTTCGTGGTGAAGGAGCCAATTCGCATGGAAGCGGTTCCAGTGAATCTCAGCAAGTCGCCCTTCTTGAATCCCCATCCGGGAGTGTAGGTACCATAAGGGGGGCTTGTTGCGATGTTTCGGGTTCCTTTGGGTTCCTTGGGGAGCCTTGAGACCCGCCTTTCTTGGGACTCCATCTGCTGACAGGACGGGGACGAGATGGGTCCAAACGAGCAAGCCATCGCCGTGGTGGATCTCAATGGCTTCTCCCCCCTTCAAGCCGACCTCGAGTTTGCCCCTTGACGTTTCATTTCTTCAAGCGAAACGACATGTGGTGTGCGTTGGCGTATGCCTTTTAGGTGACTAGTAAACATGATGTGTATTTGCGTATTTTTCTCTTAACTTCTAACTAGCTTTGGCTACCGTGTGTTCTTTTATCCGTTAGCCTTCAGGACACTTGTTCCCCACACAGCAAATAACTTAAGTTTTGCATGGGGTCGGTTTGATCAACCCAGGATTCAAACTTCACTCCTGCGCCTGTAGGGAAATGAGCTGTTCGCCAGCATTAAGCTTAGGGGGTTTGACGACCAACCGTTCGTTTGTGCCAGACTACTGATTGAATTGCTGCCTTTGTTATGGAATTGGCCCCTACAGACGGACTCCCCCAACTGCTTTCTTGGATGGTATTTGGGACTTTGGACATGGGAAAAAGCAGTTGTTGGGGGCCCCCGGGTCATTTTCTCGGCCACAGGCTATTAGAGATGGATTCCCCCTTTGGTTTCCCGTTTTCACCTTTTATTTGTTGGTTTTCTTTTTTTGTGGTTTCCGCTAAAACGATCGACACTTTGGAGGTTCCCTAAGGGAAATGGCTCCTCACTTGCCAAAAGCGGATCGACCTTTTGACCGATTTTGACCTGTTGGTTCCCCTTGTTCAGTTCCAGCAAGGATAGGGATTCTTGGCTACAGGGGTGTTCAAGCCACTTAGGCTACATCCAAAAAAATCAGGGACGTCAATCAAGCGCCAGTTTCCCCAGTACCTTTTTTTGACGCTCTGGGTGGCTTTTTTTTTTGAGTGTGTCTGTTGAAGGTAGTTACGCCCTTTTGGCTTTGGTGGGTTTCAAAGCGGAACCAAGCGCATAGCTTTTGTTTGAAAGGGGGGGGTTCACTAAAAAGGGCACAGCCTGCATGAGCTAATTGAACATCCCTTAACTCAGGTAGCCATGAGGTTCAAAGGCCAGTGTGGGCCGGCCGGCAATGGCCACATTTGTCTTTGAGGGTAACTCTTTTTCTTTTCTTTTTTGTTTAACGAGGGACACCAAAAGGAAAACCACCATTGTGGGGGTGCCAAAAAAAGGAGACTCGTTTGATAGGGTTACGTGACATGTTTGTTTGTCTTCTTTCTTCCTTTTTGGGGGGGGATTTTCTGTAAAGAGGGAGCCTCTTTTTGGACCCCTCCCCCCCAAAGACAGTGATAAGTTGTAAACAATGAATCACTTCGCCAGGGTGACACGCCAGACGCCATAGGGTGATAGGAATCTTTGCCACTTTGCCACCCCACCAGTTGGTGCTTTTGTTTCGCAAGCCTTGGCTGTTGATTTGTTCAAAGGCAGACTATAATAAGGTGTGCTTTATGGTGGACGTCATCCACAACTACTACCCTCGGCGATTTGGGAAGGTCCTGCTGGTGGACGCGCCTGATCTGTTTGAGTCCTTCTGGCGCTCAGTTTGCCCCATGCTGCACCACTATCAGGACCCGCAGGTCAACCGGGTTTCAGACCAGACCGACCGGGAGTTTACTTCCCTTGCACAAAATCACATGGAACACAAAAAGGAACCTCCCCCCCGGAATGGGCGTTTTTCGGGTTCCATGTTAATTGCTACGGGGGTAGTGTCCCCTTAGTTACCCCTTTTTCCGAGGGTTGGTTCTTAAGGGCAGCCCAAAAGAAGTGGGTCCAAGTCCCTATACTCTCATCTTGGGTCGCCCGGTTCTTGTCGATCCATGGCTTCCCGTTCCCCCACCTCGCAACACCCCCGAAGCATAGGCTGCAAGTTGCGAAGCGCCGGAAGAAGGAAACACCCTACAGGAAGCCGCTGCAAAGAGCCGGAGCTTTTTGTTGGGTGGATTCTCCAATCCCAATCTCAGTCGCGTCCAAAGCAAATCGACCGGATCTGACCTTTTGGCTTGCCCGTTTTGGTATATACCCATTTTTTAGTGGAGCTGCCAAAAGGTCAACCTGGTATTTCTGGGTCCCTAAGGGGCAAGTGAGCAATTATTTTCAACCGACGTGCTTTTCAAAACCGGATCCGTTTTGTTCTGGGTTTTGGATGGTTTCCTGAAAAGATTCTGATTTCTGGAAAGAATGGGGAAGGTAGCCCTAGATACTTGGATGTTCGGCCAAGTTAATCAGTTGTTGCTCGGAGGAAGTAGCCCTGTTATCCTCACTTCCCGAGTTCCTGGACTTTAAACTGCAAGTTCTGGCTTTGTTTGGGCCAACCACTCGATCGGAAGTGAGTATCAGTCGGACTACCTTGGCCCAGCATCCAAGTAAAGTTGACGCCGGATGAATAACCCCCTGTTTATCAATATGGGGGGTGTGTCCCTTCCGAAAGTGGTCTGATTCCAACTACATTTCACCCAAAAACACCCCGTATGAACTTTCTCTGGGGTTGACCCAAACATGGGCCGAACAACCGGCTTTTCAAGGGCAACCCAAAGAGAAGCCAGCAGGGCTTCGCAATTTGCGGCCAAGACAGCCCCAAAACCCTCGGGACACCCACTCTGAGATTTGATTCCCCACATTTCAGTTGGACCCCATGGGACCCTCTATGAACATTTTCTCTGGGATTCATATCTCCGAAAGGGGTCTGATTTCAACCATATTTCACCCAACACCCCCCCCCCCCCCTATCCCCCTGTCAATTTTGTCTGGGGTTTCCCCCGCAAAAACAAATGAACCCAGGAAATTTCGCCCCCCCAGTTGGACCCCAGGAGATTTCCCCCCCTCCTTAAGTTGGACCCCATGGGACCCTCTATGGAACCTTTCTCCGGGGTTGACCCCAAACAACTCGGGTCCTCCCAACTCCCCCTATCCCCCCCTGTTCATTCTGGTCTGGCCTTCCCCCCCCCCCCCAAAAAAAAAAAAGCAACCACCAAAAATCGACCCCCCCCTTGGAAAATTTCCAGGGAACAAACATTTCCTCCCGGGATCCACCACCCCCCGCTCGGGTCCTCGCTCGGGTCCCCACTCGTCCCTCCCTCCCTCTCGCCGAGGGTCCCCAGCGCCCGGGCCCCGTCGGTCCCGTCGCCAGGACCTCGCGGAGTTCACCACGGCCTCGGAGGTGTGCCGCCGCTTCTTCGCCCCCGGCCAGGCCCAGCCGACGACCGGGGGGGCGGGGGGCGGCGGTTGGCGCCGGGGGGGGAGGGGGGTTGTTCCCCGTTTTTTTCGGGGCGGAGAACGTTCCGTGGGAAAAAACACGGGGCGTTTCGGAGGCCCGAAAGGGCGAAACTCGTTGGTTTGTTTTTTTGTCTTCGTGGGTTTCTTCCAGAGATGAGTTTGACTAGGTGTTATTTTCCGTCGTTGGTTTGAAAGCGAAACGATTTCACTTGCAGTGGAAATGTGTTCCTTCTTCCATTTGCTGCAATGAATATTGCTGATGTTCCTTTGGGTTTCGATGAACGTGAAGAGTAGCTTTGTATTTACGTGCCTCTGTTGGCTTCTAAGCGAATCGATTTCACTGCTTCAGATATCTTCTCATTTTTGCCAGTGGACTGAAGCAAATGGGAGCTCAACGGTTTGCTCCGGGGTTCCCGTGCCAACTCAAAGCAAATACAGAGCCCTCCTGGACTTGGTCACTTTTTGGTTTGGACTATATAATTTGCCCAAAGGCTCCCGATTGTTTTAGGGCCTTCAAACAACCAGGTTTTGAGACCCCCAAACACGTCCGGGGTGTCTAATGGAGGGGCCGGGTCTTCCATTGAAAGCCCCAGGAGCCTCTGGGTGGTGGTAACCAACAAGCTTGTCATTTTTGCTGGGCCAATCCACGCGATTGGCGGTGTCAAAACTACCAGGGTCTCAAAGTGATCACATTTTGAGGGGTTCAACCATGCTTGCGGACAAGTAGGTAGCTGTTACACGACAAACGACCGTGGCGAGGATGTTGGAAATGCCAACTGCAACAGGTTGGCATCAGCTCATGTTCCCTTCTACGGGACTAGGCAAAAGACTGGCTCTCAAATGAGCTGTTTGGGCTGGCAAAAAAAACCTGAGGTTCACGTTGCAGCGGTTTTGGTTGGTAGAAAGCTGGGGTTTGAACCACTTCTTGTTGAGGCTGGGGAACCTCCAAACCACCAATCCACCAATCAGAGGGAAGTAGTACGATGTAGCTGAGGTCAGCGGAGTGGACATTTTCGGAGCTGCAGAATTAATTTCCAACATCTCCCATGATCATGACTTGAAAGAAGGCCTTTAAGTCCCCCCGCAAACCCATACCAATTAGTTTAACCCCCGGAATTCCTTGGAGGCTGATGTTTAGATGCGGGTTTTCCGCGGATTCCATATGAACCTGCGAGAGGGCAGTGCGGCAAAAGGGACTACTTTTACTAGTCATGACTGGTCTTTGGTGCAGCCTCTGAGGGTTTTCCACAGGCCCCTTCTCTTGGAACTGTCGGTTTCAGTTTCAGCAGCGGCCTTGAAAAGCAAACCTAGAAAAGGTTAGTGCCTCCACTTCACTGTTGGCATGTGTTGGGGTGTTCAGCGTTTTTTGGTTCTGCTCGTTTTTAGTAGGGAGTTGCAAACAAACTTTTATTTTTTGCTACCATGCCAAGGTTTGGAAAGTCCAATCATGGAAGCTGACAGGGTTTGGGCAGACTTCTGCTCCCATGTGGAAAGAGAGTAACGACCTGTTGCTTGTAAAGGGGGGGGATCACCCCCAGGGCTCCTTTTTGATGATGTCCCCGGGGGAACTGATTGGGTTCAAGTCTACCTTGGGGGTAGTCCACACATGGGTTCCTCTTTGTTTTTTTTTGGGGGAGGGGAGGTCCCACCCTCACCAAAAAAAAGAACAACGGTATGTTCCTTTTGGTTTCCCTTTAAAACACACCCAAGCAGCAAAGATTGGCTCGCAAACGGAGCCCCAACCGCCCAGTGGCGCCGAGCGATGCGTTTGAACGGCCGCTTAGGCCCCTCCGGAGCTGCAACGCTCCTACAGAGTCCGCTGAGAAGCTCCGGCTGTAGTTGAAAATGCCGTGGACAGTTGCTGTACTTACCATCTTCATCACTGAAATTTCCCTCTCAAGAAAGAATCGCCATCTTTTTCGCTGTACTTCTAGGGGTACCTTCACTGTTGGCGTGTTTTTAGTGGTGCTTGTTTTTGGTTCTGTTCATCTTTTTAGGTTTGGGGGCTGTTAGAAAAAACAACGGGTGGCTTGCTACCATTCTAGGAGACGCTTCCCCATTCTTTCCAGGGATCTGAATCTTTTTCAGGAAGCCATCAAAAACCCAGGGTAACAGCCGGTTTTTGAAAGAACGATGGTTGAATCAACCCAACCCCTAGAGTACTCCACTCAAGAAAGAATCGCCAGATTATCTCTGCTTAAAACACAAAACCTTTGGCTTCTCGATTGCACCTCTACATCCCTGGTTTCGATTCTCATTTTGCCTGGCTGAGTTGGCCAACTTTCAGTGGGTCGGCAGTGTTTGGCGCCTTGTTGTGGTTGGCCACTTTGCCCTCGGGTCCCATTCGCGTCAGGAGGTTTGGCAAAGGCCGCATATTGAGGGGGTCCTTCATTTTCCTGGGCACGGCACACTCACCCTTTTAGGATGGGCTGGCTGATGATCATCCCTGCGCCAAGGCCCTAAGAGTTGCACGTGATTTATCAGGCAGGCCCTAAAGGCCAAAGCTCCATGGCTCTGCCCAGACAGCATTTGCCTTTTGATACCCTGCTTCAAACAAGGCACGTCTTGATTCTCCACCAGGACAGGAAATTGTTCATTTGGGGTACGCGGAGACCAATGTGTTCTGACTTTGTGACATTAATAGTCTACCCTAGAACGCAAAAAATGTTTGGAGGAGACCCCGGGGAGCAACGCTGAAGGGAAATGGTCAGAAGGTGTTCGTGCCACACTCAGGACCGAGACTCCGAGAGGCCGAGAAGCGAAGCGACGAGACCTGAGTGGTCGATTTACTCATCACCTCGTCCATTTGGAGGTTAGCTGATTTTAGTATTGGAAAATTCCACGAGGACACGGGAGCAAAATAGCAGAACATTCTCAAGGAACCCTGTGCTTTCATGCAGGCTTGGTTTTTGGGGTGTGAACTCTGAACTCACACCTCATCTTCTCGCCTTTTGTGTCGCTGCTTCTCCAAAGCTGGGAGCGATTCGCCTCACTTGCCCAAAGCGAATGGGACCTGATTTGATCTCTTTGGTACCGCAAAGTTAGTCCACATATTTGTTCAAGGGCACCCTCGTTGGGTGTTTCTGAAGCAGAACCAAAGGGAAAAACACAATTTTGTGGGTTCCTTTTGATGCATCCAAGTTGGCCTACTTCCACACTTCCAAAACAACTCCGCGGGGTGGGGTTTAAACCTCAGCTCTTCCGTTGCAGGTCCATTTCGTCCCAGGTGTTTTGGCGCAAGTGAGACGCTAACAAAGAGTCAAGACATATTTTTTGAAGGTCGCGGTGCGGAAGCCAGTCATTCGAGGTATGGTGAATGCCCAGGGCGGTTCAGCCAGTGTCCACCGTTCTTTTGCTCAGCATGGTTGTCAACTGGGAAACATTCGACACATTTTTGCATATTGTGGTTTAGTGGGAAATCCCCACTTAACTGCCAACATTTAATTTGTTTGCTCCCCTTCCAACGTCATCCAAGTCATGTTTGAGGATGTTTTGGGATGTGTTTGTTTAGAAAGGTGAGGATGTTGTAACGTCAATTTCATCTCAAGTGCGGGCCGCCAAAGGACCTAGGTGTTGCTCATACGGATGCGGAATTTCCGCCGGGAGCGTAGGGATTCCTTGCTCCGGGGGGTCGGTGTTTTTTTTTTTGGGGGGGGGGGGGTAAACCTGCAGATCCCTTGCCTCACCTTTTCTCGGGTGGTTTGGGCTCGGTTTGGAATGGTTTCCCAGCTGCCCTCTACAAGTCGCGGTTCCAAACCGCCCGCCAGTCTTGGTTGAGGGTAGAAAGACCTCTCTCTTGGCAGGGCTCCTTAAAAGATCCCCATTTTGCAACCAATTGAAACATGGCCTTTTCCACCAAAATAAAGGGAAACCACCACTTACAAGGCAATGTTCAGGTGTATAATATAAGGATCCCTGCTTGGCAATTGGGCCTGAGTGTGACTTCGAATGACCCTTTGGAGGGAGCTTTTGGAGAGTGGACTTTTCGGGTGAAACCTACAAAGGGTGATCGGAGTGCCCTTTTGCCCTTTTGGGGGAGGGTTCCCCTACGAAAATCGACTACAGATAAAAAGTTGGTATCCTTATTCTAACCTCTCTACTGGAGGACCTAGTAGAGCAATCCCGGAAAGACTCTCTTGAGGACACCTAGACAGGATTTGCCTATGCCTGGAAGTCGCGCCGGACAGGAAGGGTTTCAATCCGGCCGGATCGATTTGCCCGGCCGGATCGCTTTGCCCGGTTGCACCGCCTTAAGTTGCGCATTTACACAGGCACCAGCCTGTGATTCCAATGCGATGTAACGGTCATCCGATGTGTGCGCACCATTTGAGTTTGTTTCCAAATACCTCGCAAAAACAGAAAAAACAACCAATAAAAGTCGGTTCTTTCCCTTTGACTTTCTTTTTGACCCCAGAAGCATTCTGGCCCATCGCCGGCGGATCTTATGGGCAAAGTCCAAGCTTTGCATCCCAGCCTGGATCACGTTCAATCAGCTTTGTTTGGCAATCCAGCCGTCCGGGGTGAATAGGGTTTAACCCACTAAAAGTTAAGCCTTTCGAGGAGATTTGAGGACAGCCTAGTTTATGGATGTGGCGTTATGTTAGCAACCAAAAACCGACGACCTACGGCCATGACGATTCCTTTCATGACGAGGCATACCTATAGCATATATATATATTTACGGTAAATACGGCTTTGGGTTTGGTTCAAGGGGACCCTCCAGGATTAGAAATGATGCAGAATCGCGACAGGTTTGTTTTATGACTCGCTGACTCAAGTGCGCTGGCGGTCCCGGGCACAAAAGATTGGATGGTCGTGCGACCGCGGAGCAAAAACTCGCGTCTAGCATGTGTGGCTGTGGCGGCTAAGAGGTTTGCTCAAAAGGAACCTCGGCACAAGGAGCCGGGCGGCCTGGAAGGATTCGTGGCAGTTTCGTTGCCACAAAAGCTTGCTCAAACTGTTGTTTCAAGGATACAGCACCCTCCATGATGCTGAGCACATGGGAACACGCGTCTACGGGCTGCACGTTTGGTGTTTGGATTTTGGCTTCTTTGCGGCCCTCTTCGGCTCTCATGAGAAGCGGAGTTCTTGTCGCCATTGGAACAGTAGAAGGGTTGCCCGGCGCGCATGCGCCTGTCACCTCAAACCATGAAACCATTGAAGTGCTTTGGGGGCGGGGATTCAACCACCAGCTGCTTCTGAGCCCACTCAAAAGTCCAGCCTCGCCATCTCAGAATTTGGCACCTCCAAAATTGGCGGCAATCCCCACCGCAAGAAGGAAGCTGAGCCTCAACAAAAGACACCCACATGATCCCACATGCTTCAAACATGTTTTTGGGAAAGAGGCGTTTCCATGGAATTCAACACGAGCAACCACCCATTTTCGGAGTCAGGCCAGACGCCCCTCAGGCCCAGAACCGCGGGCCATCGCGGCGAAACTGGTCTTTCGTGCCAGTCCAGCACCCGTTCAACGAGGTCCCCCAGCAATTGGTGCCCTTTTTGTTGCCCAACTTTGGGGTTGGGGTTGGGTTCCGCTAAAATTGGCTACAGACAAAAACATCGGGCACCCTTATGCTACCCTCTCTACTGCAGGACCCAACTTCAACTTCTTCTTTTTCTGAGTTGCCCGAAGCGACATGTTGAGGGTTTGGCCAGGGTGGATGACAAAATTGCAAGCAAGCCAAACCATGGTGAACTCAGGTGCTTAAGGCATCTTAAAGCTGATCTACATTTCGCTTCGGTTTTCCTGTTGGTCTCGTTCGGAGAAAAAAAGGCGGTACCAACTCCAAACAAGACAGATCCTTCTGGACTGTAGTCACTTGTTGGGACCATTTCAGTGGTAAACCAAAAGTTAGGTGACTTGTTTTGGCCCATGCACTCTACAAGAAGAAAGAAAACACAGAAGCAACACATGTGCTTGCTTTTGGCAAGGTGCAGTTGGGTGAAAGTAGACCAAGGTGCGCGGCCGCCAGTCGGCAAGTCTGGGTGAGGGGAAGCTGATTTTTGAGATGCTCCTGATATGCTCATGACTTGTTTGAATTTGGTGTGGGCGGTTGGTGTCCACATTTGATCCGGATCCTCTCTACACTGGAACCTCAGGTCAAAGTCAACCAATTGACCAAGCCTGTTAAACAAATACCCAAGAAATCCCAAGAAAAAACGCGAAACACCTCAAGCTACTCCCAACCAGGGATCCTGCGTGGGGTCCCGGACCCGGCCCTGACCGCGCCAAAGAGCATTCAAAGACAGTCGATCTTATGACTATAGCTGTGGGATAGGATCCCCTTGCCGTTTAGAAAACGGTTTGCATGTGCTTTCTGTGGGTTTCACTTGTTCTTCCCCCTGTAGGTGCTTTTATAACCAAAAAGAGTTTAGTTTGACAACTTCCGCAATACGAAAAGTTGAAATAGTGAAATACAAAGAAGGAAATACCAGCAAGCACAGGTGTGCTTTTTGGTTGGTTTGCTTAACAAACAGAGGGCCCTGGTTTAGATGGGGTTTATTCCATTTACCAGGGCCATCTATTTGCTGCCAGCAACATTATGAATCACGGCTGGGTTCCTCCTAGGCTTGGGTGGAGGCGTTTCAACCCTGGGTCATGTCCGTTTGCCGCACCTCCAGCTTGAATCCATGAGGCCAGGAGTTTGGGGCGGTTTCCGGGGGCTTAATACCGATGGAGGCTTAAAGCCTTTGCAATGCATGTCTTATTCATGACGCGTGGGAATCCGTCGGCATGTGCTACAGCTTCAAGTGCCAGCCCACTGATTCAAGCGGGGATTCATCAGAAGGAGGGTCCTGGAGCTTGCCATTTGGGCCATTTGTATGGGCACCTTGGCGCGTATGAAGCAAGCTTGCTTAGGGCCCCTATTTCAGGACCTACCCTCCAGCCAAATTCACATGAACGGCAAAAAACGGAGTGTGAGGACACATATTAGGATCCCCGATTCAATCTGCATACTTTATGGCGAGCTCACCGATCCAGGGGTAAACCGGGCGTTCCAAAGGTTCTTTCTGCTTGGGGATCTGCGCAGGAGATGATATCGACGTGCAAATGCTAGAAAATTGGACTTTCCACGCCCTCCGGTACCATTCACTTGAACCAGTACGGCTGCCAAAGTGCCTGACGTCCAGCCACAGTATGATTCCTTTAGAAAACCATTGGGAGGGTCCGAACATTTGGGACATTCCCACAGGCCTTCTCAAGGTGAAGCCTGGACTCGCCGCCGCGCCCATTCTCGGGTCTGAGAGCTTTAGACATGCGCCATGGTCAGACAAACTTGCAGGGTTGCCGACCCTTCGCAGATGGAAGCCTCATAACTTGGCGACTCGCAGTTCATTCACCCGATTGGTCCTGATGAAGTTTGGGGCCTCACAATATGTCCTTCTGAGACCCCTGAAGCAACTCGGGGTGCGGCACGCGGAATTTTGGGTTCTGCGTACCAAGCCCCGATCTGACCCTTAGGGCACATGGAATGCGTTCATGTGTGGTTCATGTTTGGTTGGCCAGTTGTTTGCAAAGGAGGACGGCGAACGCTTCTCAGTGGCTCATTTGGGCTGAGGCCAGACAGCAATTCGTTGGGCTTGATTACTCGACGTGCTCCGCAAAGCGACCG
>CAUJNA010003353.1:32500-95000 GCA_963377175.1 Effrenium voratum
GAAGGGAACCTGTGACTATATATGCATTTTTGTCCAAGAGACTTCAGCAAATGAAAGTTCTTAGCCCGTTTTGGGCTAAGGTTGCTCTATCTTGTGTGCTTCAACCTGCTGTTGTGTTCTGATGCTGTCGTGTTCTCTCCAGCATTTAGCTTGTCTTAGTGGTGCCATGTCCTCTCTTCTTCTTTTTTGTTGTGATTGTTTATTTCCCTCTCGGTTGTGGGTTGTTTTGTATGTTTTGGTCATTTGTTTTTTGTAGTTCTCTCTTTTTCATTGTTTTTGTTTGTTTGGGTGTGTGTGTGTGTGTTTTGTGTGTGTGTGTGTTTTTGGGATGTCTTGCGTGTTTTGTTTTTTGTTTTTTGTTTTTTTCCCCTTGGGTTTGCTTCCAACCTGATCAGCTCAGGAAACGCAGGCGGCGGCCCTGGAGCACGGCGACCGTCTGCAGGTCTTGGGACCGGAGGACGCGGCTGTCGCGGCTCTCGCGGATGGGCCGGCCAGTTGGGCGTCACGTATCTCCTACCTTGGCGATTCCCCAGCCATCCGGTTCCTGAGCTTTTTAGATCCTTTTAGCATCTTTTGGCCTGAGGTTTTGATTAAGCCACTAAAGGTGAGTCACTTTTAGCGGGGGATCTGAGAGTTTGGACACAAACTGGGCGTTCTGTTTGATAACCACAAAAACAAGTCCAAGCATGCTGTTCAGCGCAAGAATGGCGGTAGAAGGTGAAGTTGCCCAGAGGGCCTGGGCAAGAAAGCAACCGCATCAAGGACGTGAGAGCTCACTGCCGATCGAGTGGAGGGGCCTCAGAAGGTTAAAAGTCCGTAACAGTCCGTACGAGACAAAGCAGAACCAAAACCCTAGTGGTGTCGTGTTAATAAGATCTGTTCGTTCTGGTTGATGGCAAGCACATGGATTTTCCGCCAGGGGTTTTCAAGAGTTGACCATCCAGCAAAGGACTGGTGGGCTCGATTCTGGGCTTTTCAGAGTTTGATTTGGCGCAAAAGGGGGGAAGCCCTTTTAAACTCACTTCCTGAGTTCATGAACTTTAAACTTTTTGGGAAGACCATTTTAGTGGTAAATAAAAAAGTTCAAACTTTTTTTGGCCAACCCACTCGGGAAGTGAGTAAATGTTGGTTTGGAAAGAAACCCAAAGGGAACAAGGTTGCGCCATTTTGGGTGTCCCCTAAAAGACACGCCGAAATGGAGCTGTCGGTGCTCACTGGATTTTACTCAATTCAGCCTCAGCCACTTTCTATATAGAGCAAAGCACGTGAGTTTTGGTGATTGGTTTTGGAGCGTCGCCCCAAACCACCAAAACTCGCCCACAACTCACGCAGCAACATCCCTAAAGCAACCCTAAAGGCACCGTCTTTCCAGCAGCACACCCAACACAGATCAGCTCCAAGCCAACCCCAAATCCACCCAAGTCAACCCTAAACCGCCCAGGATGTCAACTCTAAATCAACCCCACACCACCACCCTACTGAAGGTCTAAGCCAGCCTAAACCCCCCTGAACTGAAACCTGCAATCAGAGCCAATAGGCAACCCCCAGGCCAAGTGAGGCCGGTGAAGCTGGGGATGTTGCCAGCTCTGCGGAAAACCAGCCCTAGGAAACAAAGGCAACCAACCCTAGGAAAGAATGCACATCTACCCGCTATGGTTGACAGTTCAGCTTCTCAAGCCCAAAACTGACACGACTGGAAAAAAGGGGGAGAGACGGGGAAAAAAACGTCAGGAGCACGATCTGTTCGAGCCGGGCTCTTGTGACGCAAGATCCCCAGGATGGCCTGAACGGATCCTCTGGAAAGCCCAGCGGGTCCGAAGCACCCCATATTCTTTGGGGTTGGTTCGTTCGGGGATTCGTTTCATGAAAACTTCTTGGTATTCTTTGGGGAGACTGCTTGGGTTTGGGTATTTACTTCTTTGGGGTTGGTACCCTGGGACCCTTTGGGACATGTATCCTTTAAGAGACCCTGATGAAAATGGTTTGGCTTCGGCCACCATAGTGACCATTTGGCGGCCTATGTTGTATGGGGATGTGTTTGTGACGGTGCCCCCTTTTGGTTGAGTTAAACGGGAAACCAAAAGGACAACCACCCATTTTTGGGCGGGGTGGGTCCCAAAAGCTGACACACCCATATCAAGCTTTACAATGCGTTTGAAATTGTGTGGTTGCATGCTTTCTGGGCAAGTTACTGCTTTCTGCTTCGCTGCCTGTCACAGGGCTGTGGTTCTGTTTGTTGTTATCTTACTTCTGTGATTCCCAGAGCCGTCCTTGGTGGTGGTCTTTCAAGAGGATTCCCTACTGGGCCAAAAGCCTCACGTCGATCCTGACTCCATGTGTTACTTGCCTTCATCAAGCAGGCAACGGCGTCTTTTGTTGTGTTGCAGAGCTTAAACGTGACGGATAGTGAGAGTGTGATAACTGGACGGGAATACGGACACCAAGTAAGTGTTGTTTTTTTGTTTTTGTTTTTCTTGGGGGGGGCATTGACTCGTTTGTCCGCTTGAAGGTGAGATCAATTCTCGAGCACTCGGTGAGGAGTACTATGTTGAGTTCCAAAAAACGAACGGCGATCCGGAGCTCAGTTGCAACCACAGCGAATCGACCGGGTCAATCGATCTTTGGGTTGTTCAGTTTGGGTTCACAAAAAATGTTGCGGTCTCTTCAAAAGGTGATCACCTTTTGGTTCCAGGTCCACACTGGGCAAGGCCATGCTTTTCTTCCAGACCTGTTCTCAATGCTTGATGCTTGACTGCTTGCTGTGTTGCTGATACTCTCATGGAGCGGATTCCGGGGCAACAAACTTGAATTAGATGCTGCCATTGAGTTTTGGAGGTACTTCCACTTGGAATCGAAACCCACCACCAAAAAAAAACAAAACAAACAAAACAAACGTTTGCTTTGACTTTTTCTAGGGGTACCATCCCCATTCTTTCCAGGGATCCTTCTTTCTAGAAAACCTCCGGGGTTTCCGAGGGAAAACGGATCCGGTTTGTGGAAAGAACAATGGTTGAACAGAATGGAACACTTTGGTGCATTTTGCCAAGGGCTGTTAGTCGACTGAACAACTTTTTGATCCAACTCATGGGTTTTCCGTACCAAACCACTCAAAGTCAGTCACTTTTCTTACCTCTTAAAAACACAACTTTCCAACTTTTTGGGTAACATGGGCTATATGTCTGTAAAAGATGAGAACTTCCCCAGGGCTTGGAGTTTTAAATCAACTTTTAGACTTTCTGGAGGGCACCCAGCGCGAGGAAACGCCATGTCTCTTCTGCCCCCTTCAGGCCGTGATCCTGGCGGCGCAGCTCGGAATGAGCCGTCTTAAAGAAAGAGACCTGTCACTCACTCCCCGGGCTGGTGTCACTTTTTTGGGCTTGAACCATTTTAGTCGTAAATAAACAGTTCAGACTTTTCTCGTGCAATCCGCTCAGGAATGAGGGTTAGCTGGGGGTTTTCTCAAAATCATTGACCCACCTTGGGCTGCGCAGAGGGTCTCTTGGTGCCTCATATTTTTCGCGGATTCGGGGAATCTGTTGACGAATCCGAAGGAACCAAACCCAAGGCCGTAAATACTGTGGATGGACGAAATCCATTTCGCACCACTTGGAAACCATGGGAAACCATTTTTTGTTGGTATTCACAGGGGAGTCATCATTCTAGGGTTTCTTGTGTGGTGCAGGATTTCGTCCATCCACAGTATGGGGTACTGGGACCCTCTGGGTTAAGCTGGCTTTTACTGGCAAAGCTCTGGCGATGGGCGATTGAACTCAGACAAGAAAAGCTCCGAGGCATGCTTGGCTTCTTGGCTGTGTGGCTAGACTTGGTCACGACAAAGAATGGACTTTAACTTGTTGGTTGAACAGGTTGGATTTTCCCCACGAAACTGTTTGCGGAGGGGTCTTGACACCAACCAAAAAACAAGGATCAGACTTGTCAGCTGGTGCTCTGAACATATTTTAGGGAGCCCAAAAGGCAAACCAGTGTTGGAGTAGGTACTTGGCTTCCCGTTGTTGCTTTTGTGGTTTTGAAGGGGAGCCAAAGGGAACATCGAAACCTATTTTGGTCCGAGTCCTAAAATATTGGCCACCCAGAAAAATGGCTACAGACGATCAAAGGCTGAAATGTAAACGCCCATATATGAACCCCCCTTTGGGGTCGAAAATGGCCATGGGTTCATATGCCAGGGCAAGTCTGCGTGGATTGGCCTTCTGCACCCAGCCTGGGTCTTTTTGTTGCCCCTTGCGTGCGCGAAGCACGGAATGTGAGCAAGGGATGTTTACACCCATGTCTTGTGTGGAGATTGGTCCTTACAAAACCTCCGAGAAATGGAATTTACGCACCAAAATCCCATACCCAGAGGCTCCTGGGGCTTTTAATGGAAGACCCGATCCCTCCAAAACCCGGTCTCAAAACCTGGCGGTTTGTGCTTTACGTGGAACGCTTCTTGCTTGCTATTGGGTTGGATCTTTAGACTTTAACTTTTTGGGGAAATAAGGGGGTTTTCCACTAAACCCCCCAAAAAAAGGTTAACCTTTTTGCAGGGGGGGTCACTTAAGATGGTTCGGCAAGCCCTAGGTTTGCCGCGCGGCCAGTGGTGGACCTTAGCCACTCGGCAACCAGAGCTGTTTGCCGCGCGCGGCTCTTTCGGGAGAGGGAAGGAGTAGACGCTGCTGGGGGCCTTCCCAATTCCTGTTGCTTTCCCGCAAAGAAAGGGGGGCTAGTCCAATGCGTCTCAGAGTGTCGAAGCCGTAGATTCTCAGTTGCCCAAAGCATTCGACCAGATCTGACCCTTTTTGTTTTCCTATTCGAGTCCATAGTCAAGATCCGAAAAGGTTACCCTCCCTCCACTAACATGGCATCTGACAGGGGGTCCCTCCAAGATCTTCCAGGTACCCTCCCACAGGTGCCATGTCAGTTAGAGGAAGGGTACCCTTGCATTTCCAGGTCATACCAATTTCCCCCATTTCCCTTTTTCTAAAGTTCCTAGACAAGTTGTAGTTTCAATGGACACTACCAGGCAGCAATTTGCGATATGTGTCAAAGGGGAAATCCAGTGACCCCCGTTGCTTTTTCCAGGTGTAAACTGCGCATCGGTGAGGCCCCCGCGTCCAGATCGCTTGCCCGAGGCCCGGTGGCGTCCTTGGTGCACGGAGGGCCACTGCCGCACCGCGTGATCAACGACGAGGCGCGATGCGTCGCTCGGGTGGCATCTTAGGCTTTCGCTCGTGAGAAAAAGGTGCTTTCCCCGCTCAACTGGAGAAAGCTTGGGCAGGGAGTAATAGCCGTATGGGTATGGCTCATCAAAAGAGGGGGTTTCCAGGGGGTGATAGCCATCAAGTATGGGTACGCCTCATCAAAATATGGTTTTACGCATTCTTTGGCTTGTGACCAAGCCAAAAATGGCAATTTGTTCGAGGGTCCGGAAGGTAAAACCATCTCGGGGGGGTTGTCGGTGTTGATTTGACGGGCTTCCTTGCTTTCCTCTTTCGGACACCAAATGTGATGCGGGGGTGGGATCTTTGTTTGGGTTTTGGATGATTTCCGCAAGTGTTTTGATGTGTGGGTGTGGTTATTTTTCAGGTTGGACCCAACAAATGGTTTTCCTTTTGTTCCCTTTAACACACCTCAAAAAAGGACACCCGTATCTATGTACTTTGGGAGGGAGGTCACTCAGTGAGTGGTCAGCAACCCCTGCTGTAGCTCTTTTTATGGGTTATAGCCAGGGTTGCACACCTCATATCATGAAACTTTGCGAGGGGGAAAGGCAAGGAAAGGGAAGGAAAGGGAAGGGTCGCAGGCTCTACCCAAACCTATATCCATGCCGCTCTGAAGACACATATTTTGTTCGGCCGAGTCGCAACATGACTGTTTGCCCCCGACCAAGCGGAACCCATGTTAGGTGAAGCATATGTTTGTTTCATGTAATAACATGGATTTGGGCAAAGCGAATCAGGCAGGTGCTGCGGGAGCCTCCTAAAATATTGCTCTCGTCGGGGAAGAAGGAAACCTCCCTAATTTACCGCAACTTGCCATGGATTTGTGGTTGAGTGAGGTTGGTTTGTTTTGCAACATGGGATCCGATCGGGGCATCCACCGTGGCAGGTGGAGGAAGGCGTTTTCCTCTTGGGGCACTTCGGTGCTTCTTGCGGCCCAGGAGCGCCTTCAGGGGTGCAAATGTACCATAGCCCTTGTTCATATTTTCTTGGCTTCCCTGGTTTCCAACCCACGTTAGGGGTAATGTGCGGGAGAGGGGTATGAACATCAGGCCTTTTGGGTACCTACAGGCCGATCTGTGTGTCAGGGGTCAAACAAAAACAGCCGCCTGAGTCGGGCCTCGGCCTACAAGTGAGTGAACCACGCATCAAGTACCATTATAGCTCCCGACTCCACTCCATGCCTATGGCATGTCGCGGCAGAGGAAAATATTAATTCGAGAATACCATGGAGGAAAAAAATCCACAAAGTCTATGCAGAGTAGTAGAAACAAGAATAGCGTCACACTTTTCACATGGTGGCAATGTAGTGCTGTTCGCATAAAAAAGTCAAAAATGCCAGACAACAACACAAAACCAACTTGTTGCTGCCAGCTGTAACGCGGGCGAGAGCAGCCCAGTGCGCGTGGAGCGGTGCTACTCTGTTGGGTGGCAGAATTTCCACGCCAGCCCAAGCAAAGAAAGCCATCACGAAGGGGTGCAACACCTTATAACTACCTGAATGCAGCTAGGAGGGAGGCCTCAAACCCAGGACCATGGCCCCAGCTTATTTGACATTCACCGTAGCAAATGTTACCAGACTGAAAAAGTACCACGAAGAAGTTCTTAACTTGATCCCCGACACCGAGCTCAGGTTTTTTTTTGCCTAGCTGAGACCTCAGCCGATGAAAACGCCCTGAGACAATTCAAAAAACGATGCTCTCCAAAAAAGCTTGACCTTCTCACATGGCAGTGCATGTGGCCACAGAGGAAGATGCATCGCTAAAGAAGGACCAACCTATGGGGGTGTCGCTGTCCTCCATAACGTGAGGGGTCGCTTCCCCCAAAATCAAACCGAAAGTGATGTGTGGAGATCCACTCGATATGTTGAAAATATAGTACAAATTGGACCCATCCAAATCCTGGTGGTGTGTCTATATCTCTTCCCTGCGGGTGAGCCTGAAGAAAAACAAGTCCGATCGGACATAAGTCAGAGCCTGATGTGGCAAGCAGCAGTCCAGGAATGGGGGGGCATTTGTTGGTGGGTGCAGATTTTAACCACCCTGGCCGGTGCTGCGGGGGAGGCCCCAAAAGCCTGCGTTGTGACAAAATTTCGCCTTTTGGTGTTTGAGTCCAAGAAACAGGTGAGGGGTTGAAAGCCGGCTCCAAGGCAAAGGCAAAGGTTCACATGGCTGTGGGTCAAAACCAATGGTTCCATTTTGGGGGAGGTGCACCCATTTTAGAACCTATTTTAGTTGGGATTGGGATGTTCGCTGGGGGTAAAGGCTTTTTGCCCGTGGCCACATCCCCCCCTTCCAAGCTGAAGTCACCTCCGCAGCTGGCTCATGCGGTTTGCCGAATTTCCGGCGGCACGCCGGGCGCCTTGGCTGCTAGATGACTGTCGCGGCGACTGCGCGGGAACATGGCATCAAACTGTGACATGGTGCTGCATACGTACCTAGAGTCTCCATGACCCCTAGAAAAGTGGCTCAACACCTCTTAATTTGGTCATGACCCCAAGTTTAACGGGTCATGGAGACTCCAGGTAGGAACCACAGATATCAGGTTGTTTTTCCTGAGGCCCCACCACCTTTGAGGCAGTGACACAAGTTGCACTTCGAACTTAGAGAAAACCTCAAACTTGCAGTGGTCCCGGACTTCGTGGCTTCCAGCAGCGTTTGAGTGGTCAACAGACACTCAGCCACATGTCAGACACTCAGCCAAAGTGAAGCAAACACAAACAAATACATCTTATAACTGGTTCAACTCTAATCATGAATTGAGCTTCTCAAAAAAAAACAAAAAAACGATGGATCCACTATAGCGAGCTGGGATCTTTGACACTTGCCCTGATTTCAATCACTTCTTGCCAACTCGAAATGAGTCTTCTCAGTTGCCCAGGGCCGACCTTTTGATCTTTTGGCTTCCCCCTTTTTGGATTCTTCCGTCATGGCCCCCAAAAGCTGATCACCTCCTATTTATGGGTCTTTGAGGATCTCCTCCAATTGGTACTCCCCTGGATCAACCGGTGGGTTCCTTGGCCCAGACAGTCCCATTACCCCAGAGTTGGCGGCTTTGGGTTTGGCTCCTTCGGCGATTCGCCAGTTTCTGATCCGCGGGTTGTATGAGGTACCAAGCGAACCTCTGGGTTTCATAAGACAACTTGGTCTTGATATAAAACCCCTACTTAAAACAGCAGCTGAGAGGACGTCCCCTTAAGACACTGGTAGCCTCTAGGTGCTATTTTGGGGTTCCCTGACTTCTGGCTTGGGAGTGGCCCTCGGCCGGACTTCTTTGGCTTGGCCCATGGAAGCTTCTCTGCACCTGCCAAATCGCCCGCCTTAGGGCCATGCCTAGTGAGGAGGCGGAGGCCGCACTCAAAATGAAGGCGGCGCCTTGCAGGAATTGGCAATCGTTCTCTTTCCGGGACGGCAACCTGGAAAATGCGACAGGGTTTTGGAGATGTCCCCTTGGTGGTTTTAAACATACTGCTTCCAGTTGTTTAAGACTATTGTTTCTTTTTCTGTTGGTTTTAAAGGGAATCTATCACTACTGGAAATATGTTTATTTTTCTAGGGGGCTTAAGCACATGGAAGACTGTGGATGCCCTGTCATATTGCAAGTAAGGAAGGGACATGAAACCGATTCTCTAATTCTCTGTGATCTGTCATGGTTTGGTTTGAATATGATTGAATACGGTGGGCGAAGAAACCCTGGTTTCTGCTCATTCTCCGGTTGGTGCCGCTTCCATGGTGTCCATTTGGTGCAGGGTTTTGTCCACCCCCAGTGGGTGTGCTCTTTTTTGAGGGTACCCCTTTGTTTAGCGGTTTCAAAGGAGCCACAAGGAAAATCACATTTTGGGACACCCAATTTTTCCCTTCCGATTTTAACTTCTGCTTGTCTCAGGGAGTTTCTGAACTTTAAGCTGTTGGGTCAATCTTATTGGTAAACACAAGTTTGAACTGCTTTGGGCCCATTCACGCAGGAAGTGAGCAGTGGCTTTAAACATCCAAGGAGAGGTAAAGGGAGCCCTGTGCGCTGAAATGGCCTCAACCCCACGAGAAACCGCGAGCTCCAGTGTATTGCGATTCAACGAGTCCCCTGATGGAACCATAATTTAAGGAGCGAAATGTGGCAAAACGTGCTCCTTTTGGGGCATGGTGTAAATGGTTTAAATACATTCTGTCCAACCCTGCTCCAGTGTCTTGTCCCAGTTGTTCTGGCACCCTTTCCCCCTTGTTGTTGGGAGGGTTCCCCATTAAACATGGTCTTCCCACAACTGGTGGTTGGAGGGTTGTTGGAGGGCCGTTCCGTAGCTGCATCCAGATTTGCTTGTGTAGGTGGCACAGTAGTGCCCTTCTACCCTTTTATGGGGGGAGGGTTCCACTACTCACTACTAAAATAGACGACAGAAAAAAAGGTGTCCTCTGTTACTCTAACCTCTCTACTGGAGGACCTAGTTGTACTGAGGGAGCCTTTCGGAGCTACCCGCAACAGTAGAGACAAACCCCAATGAGAGTTCCGAGCGGCAGCGGTTCAACTGGACCTTCGGGATGGCGCAGCGAGAGACACCGCTAAGGAGGGACAACTCGCTTTTGAGCTTCTGGACTTTAAACGTGTTGGGTTTCTTGGTGGCTCCCGGCCATGCGGTTCCTTGGCTTTTTAGCCATTTAATATTTGGTGGTGGTTTCCATTTAACTCGCTAAAAGTTAAACCTTTAGCAGGGGATCTGAGGGCAGGCTAGGTTTGGACCGTTTGAGTGGCAAACAAGTAGTCGATAGACTTTTTTGAGTTTAAGCACAACTCTTTTACTCCCGCCGCTTCTGTAGGGGCCAAGCAATTGCTTTGATTTTTTTTTCTGCGAATCCACTCAGAGACTCAGGAAGTGAAACTGAATGAGGGAATGAAGTTCTTTGGCCCCCTAAAGCAGGAAACCACCAGTTGGATTGTTTTTCTCGGTCATTTGGCTGTGGGTCAAAACCAATGGCACCATTTTGGGGTAGGTGCACCACCCAATTTAGTCTATTTTAGTGGTTGGCTTGGGATGTTCACTGGGGGTACAGGATTTTGACCCATGGCCATTGTCCCATCCAACCACCAAGCAGAGGGCGCTGACGTTCAGCACCGGTCGCGCCCAGATCCGCGTCGTCTCACATGGACCTGCGCACGTGCTGCCGGCGCAAGGCGCGCTTGGGTTTTGACGCAGTGCCGAGCTTGGGCCAACTACGTCTACCATATTGCAAGTAGGGGAACAAGAGAGCTCCATGTTTTTTGTTTTATCGAAATTTGCCGTCATGTCCCCTGGTTTTCTGGGTGGGTGCTTGGTTTCTTCCATTTGCTTAAGAATACTTGCGATTTTCTCTATCTATCACTACTGGAAATATTGTTTTTATATTTTTTTCCAGGGGGCTTAAGCAAATGGAAGGTTTACTTGCAACTTGCTGCGGGCATCCACCGTAAAGCCAGTTCACGATGCTTGGACCTCACCGAAGGTTCGGTCTTTTCCGGGTCCGCAACTTCAGGTTGGGCGGAGCGCCGTGCGCGGATTCCACTTGCCGCACTTGGTTTCACCCATGCCATGGGATTTTGGTGTGAAGTTAGCTGACTCGCATGGCTTAGAGAGCATAAGGGGATAAAAGGGGTCTCCCACACCTCCAACCTGCCAATCACCAAGAAGAGGGTTCAGTTCTTCGGTGGCAACCTTTCCCTGTTGGCTTGGGCATTTCCACGTGAAGCATGGGCTCCACAAACAAGAATGTTGCCATGGCCATTGCGCAACTGAGAGAGGGAAGCTGGTCAGAAGGCAGGCTCACTCGGAAGGTAACCCAAAAGCCCAAACCTCTCTCGGCAGATTGTGTTGTCATCTGTTTTTTCCTGGCTGATTGGCTGTGTTTAGTTGGTTGGTTTCATGTTGCCATATTTTGTTTGGCTTTTAAATTGGCTTGTTGTTTTGGCGTGCTTGTGTTTGTTTCCAGGGCTAGCTTTCCCATTCTTTCCGAGGATCCTGCTTTCCAGAACCCAAATCACGGCCCAGCTTACCCAGAGAAAAAGAAGGGGGCTCCAGGAGCCCAAGTCCTCATTTGAGGCCTTTGGGGGGTTCAAGGGCTCAAGGCGAGTCCTTTGGGCTCCTGGAAAAAGGGGGGAAATTCTTGGCGATCTGAAAATTCCGGTCTCATTTGGGACCTTTGCGGGTTTCAAGGGCTCAAGGCCCGACATTTTGTTCAGGGCCTGGGGCTCCTAGCAAGAGGGGTTTCGGCAATCTTCCTGGAGACTGTCCTAGAGATGTTCTTGTCCGGGAATTGGTTTTCACTGAAAGGCGACATCGCGCGGCAGATATCGGGCGGGGCGTCGCCCAAGAAGTTGCGGATCGATAGCCTTGGGGGCCGCTTTGGCTTTAAAGGCATTTTCCTTCACTGTTGGTTGCATGTTGGTTGTTTGTTTGTCTTTGTTTGGTTTCAGTTTTCTGTTTCTGTTTATTTTTGACCGGTGGCAAAACACAACGTGAGGTTTGGGAGGTTCGATTCTGACCCGCTTTTTGTGTGTGTTGGTTGAGCTCCTCGAGTTGGTAAAGGAGCCCAAGCCCATAACTTGGGGCAACACTTGAGGAGCCATTCATTTCTGGTAGAATTGGCGTCTGCTTCTGGAAAACGCGGGGCTTTTTGTGCGTCCCACACCCCAATCACCCCAAAAGCCAAAAGTTGGTGGGCTCCAGAGGCTCCATAGGCTCTGACTGTCACCCAATCCCATCCGATTTTGAGGCGGAATATGTTAACCGTGCGGAGATACATCCACGCATGTACAACAAAACGTGACTCCCCCCCCATGGAAACTCTTCGCGGTTGTTGAATCAGGTCTTTCGTTGTTTGTTTTTTGGTTCTGTTCACTTTTTGTACGGGACATGGGAACCGAGTGGACTCAGGATCTTCTGATGAAATGGTCCCATTTCCCGGTGTGAGCGAAGTGCATCCCAGTAAAATAATGGGTGACCACATTTGGGTGATGACAATGCTGATGACAGCACCCCCGCTGTTATAGGACACCGGCGCTCTGCCAAGGTCACCAAGGCCCACAGCGAATCGACCAAATCAATCGACCTGTTTTTTGGTTCCCCCGCTCTGGGTTCCCATTTTTAGTCATGGCCCAAAGGTGATCACATTCTATTTTCGGGCGTTTTTAGTTGCACCTGAGGTTAAAGTGCAACCGAGCAGAGGTATCAAAAACGCGAGACTGCAGCTTCTTCTTCCGTACAACCGGAGATAAACTCCTCAGGTCACCCCTTTAAAGGCAGCCCCTTGCACTGTGAAACTTGGAAAAGGGGTTCCCCCAAACCCCATGTACATTCAATGACCTTCAGATGAAACTCCTCATCCCCCGAAACAAAACATGGAAAGAAGAGGACAGTACAGAAGCCAAGTTGGCATCCCCAACAGCAAGCCCGGAAACCGACGACGCCCGGAGCTGCTAAGCCTCCGTTACTTGTTCTCCGGAGCTTGTGCTCAGACGCATGACTCTCAGCTGGAGAATGTCAAAGCCCCAACCCCGGAATTCCTTGGAACCCAACATTCAAACTTATCCCCTATTCCAAAAATAATGTTTTTTGTTCAGTGAGGATATCAGGTCAACCTTTTGCTAAATAAGCTCAGGTGATATCCCCAACAGCATGCGGTGCTCCTTTTAGTGCTCGCACCACCCTGCAGCCCTGGCAGAACCTCGTGGAACCCTGGTGAAACCCTGGCGGAACCCTCGTGGAACCTTACTTACCTCAGGGCCGCCCCGGACCACCCCGGAGCCTAACGGGGCTGAGACCCCAAAGCTTTCAGCAGTTGGGAAAAATTGAGGTATTTATGACGGAAAACCAGGGTTTTCCCAAAATGCCTTTGAAGGAAGCGGGTTTTGGAGTAGGGGGTAGTGTTAGCGTTCAGCTGTTGCTCCCATATCCTGATCATTCACGAGACCCTGCTCATGTCCAGGTGCATCGGTCCCATATCCCCATTTTCCCTCACGAGACCCTCATTGGTTTCTTGAATATTCGGCTGGAACTGGCTCCCACCTTCCCCAGAATTAATCCCCCTTTTTGTTTTTTTTTGCTTTTTGGGGGTCTTTATTTTCCACTAACCAGGCAAGAAAGATAATTTGTTGCTGGGGTCCTAGTCTAAATTGGTTTCTTGGATATTCGACTGCAACTGGCTCCCCCCACCCCCTTGCTTGGTTGGACAGAGCCAAAACCGCGGGCAATGTTTGGCGGACTCGAGGTGTGGGTGACGAGACCGGGCCAGCTGCCAGGCTTGGGTGATATTGTGGTTGGACGAAATCCATTTCGCACCACCTAAGATGCCCTGGAATGATGACCCCCCTGTAAATACCAATAAATTGTTTTTCAATGGTCTTAAAGTGGTGCAGGCTTTGGTCCAACGTACCTATTCCATTTGCGTTTCAGAGTCCAGTAGGTGTCCGTTGGTTTTACTCACTCACTGAGTTCCTTTTGGGACTTTAGTCACTTTTCCGGGTTACAATTTTAGTGGTAAATAGAAAGCTTGGACTTGTTTGGCAAATCCACTCGGGAAGTGAGGTTCCCTTTGGTTGTCAAGGTAATCTATCGCTTGGACATGTGTTATGTTGTTGTTTTTTCTCGAGACGAGGCAACTAGGAGGACCTTGTTGGGGAAGTGTTCACGTCAACCAAGCATCGAACAGGGTGTCATGTGGCTGTGGGCCAACAATCGGTACCGAAAAATGGGTTGCCCCGGTAAATGGATCCAAGGGGATCAATCGCCCAGGCAAGTTATCTTCCAGGAGCCCCCCCCCTTTTCTGTCAGAGTCCATGAGAATTGGTAGGAGGGTAGACCACTTTCATGCCAGCACCTGGGTCCCAACTCCGTTTTAGACTGGGGATTTTGGAGGTTGAAAAAGCTGGATGCAAATGCACAAGTTCGAGAGCTAGGGGCCATAATGTTGACCCCATATTAGTAAGCCCTTGATTCATATGGGTCCCGGTGTCCCTGGATGAAATGTGGGGAATCAGACCACGGGGCCCAAAACCACCCCCAGACGTACAATAAACTAGTGTTTGTTTCAAAATATGGGCTCAACATTGCCGGGTTTTTCAAGGAAGGCTTGATTTGGGCAATGCTTGATTTGGGGTATCCATTTTTAGGGGGGGGGATACGGGGTCAACTTTTGTGGGGCCATCTGGGGTATCCATTTTTAAGGGTTGATTTTTTTGGGCCCTAAGGGTCATGACTTTCAATGGAGAATTTCGACCCCTTCAGGGGAACCATTTTCCAGGGCCCGAAAACCACCGAGGCCCTTCAACAAAATGGGATCCTTGCCCCAACAGAAAGGGGTCATGCCCCCCATTTTTCAAGGGTCATGGAGACACTAGGTCGTTGAGTTTTTTGGGCCCTGAGGGTCATGACCCCAATGCACACCCCGGAAAAGGACCCTCCAATCAAGAACCAGTTAAAACCGGGCCCGAAAACCGTCAAGACCCTCAGGGGGTCCACTTTTGTGGGGCCCAGAAATCGTGTCACGGCCCAGGGGTCATGCCAGCCTCTGGCTCTCCGGGCGCCCGAACCCCCTCGGAACGGCGCAGGCGGCTCGAAATCGACCGGGTGGCTGGGGGCTTTTTTTTTTTGAGTTGGGTGCCCATTTTGGCCAAGAAAACCAAAAGTGGTTGTTCCTGATTTGGGTTCCCAGAATAGAAAAATAAGTGAAAAGTTGGTAACTTATTTGGTTTTAAGTTCCTTTGGGCAATTGATTTTGGTTGCTCCTCGTCCTTTTTAGGTCTGGTTCGAAGCACATGGGTTCCACTGGTTTCCGGTGGTGGGTGCTGTTCTCATTTACCAGTGCCGTTTGTCTGCCTATTATACGACGCAAGCGGTTCCACCGAGTCGGGGGTAGAACGAGCGAAAGCAAGGACAAAGGTCCTTTACTTTGGGTTCCAAATCTTAAATCAGCTTTTTGGACTTATCGTAAAATTTGCAGACCTATTGACCGTTTGGTTGTTCCCTGATTTGGGTTCTCAAAATAGAAAAGGTTCCAAAGTTCGACAGGTGATCACTCTTTGAGTTCTGGACTCACTTCCTGAGTTCATGCAGTTTGAACTTTTTGGAAAAACAATCTTAGTCCAAGTTTTACGGGTAAATAACAAGTTCAGATTCGGACTTTTTGTTGGCCAGTGAGTGAGTGGCCCATTTTAAGACAGGGTTGCAAAGGTGATTAACTTTACATTATGGTTCCTGACGGGGCAAGTGAGTCATACATCATAGCTTGGAGCACTTTAATTAGAGCCGACACCAATATTACCAATCAATCCCTATGAAGACACGATGGTACGAACATGCTGATTGGGTGTTTGTTCAACAAATCCAGTTCAGACCTCCCCCCCCCCCCCCGCCCGCTCCCAAGAAAAAACAAAATCGGGCATGCGTTTGACGGCTCCAAAACCCCTCCCAAGACTCCTTTGTGGCATTTTGCTTGGATGTTAGGACTTTAACTTTTTGCCAACTACTGGGTTTCCGTACTAAACCACTAAAAAAACACTCTTAGCAGGGATTCGCAGAAAGCAACCGAGCCTCGATTGACGGGTTTTTCCTCAGGTGTCGAGGGACATGTTCGACACCTGCACTTTCTCCCAGAAGCGCACCGAGGAGCCAAGATGCCCAAATTCTGAGAGTCCCGAGCAAGTCAGGGCAAACTCTGATGGAGGCTCGTAATATGTGGGTATAGGGGCGAAAGAGTAATCGAACCATCTAGTAGCTGGTTCCCTCCGAAGTTTCCCTCAGGATATGGGTAACGGATCTTTGGACTTTCAAATCTTGGCTGAAGCAGGTCGGAATTCACAAACTGGGCCCACAAAAAGTTGAACTTCTTGCAGAGGGGTGGACAGCCAAGTTGTAGCTAAAATCAAGTTCATGTGGGCGGGTAGTTATTTGTCAACCTGACCAGTCGTTTGTGGGCAATTTGGGTTTCGAGACCAAATGTTGTCGCTTTTGAAAGGGGAAGCAAAAGGAGGACGTTTATTGCAACTGAAGCTTAAGCCATGGTTAAGCCAAATCTGGTTTCAACAGCAGAAACAGATTCCGATACCCTTTAGTTAAAGGCAAGCACAGAGGAGGTTGTTGCTGTTTTAGCCTGGTCCGGATTGGTGGCTTGGGGATTGGAACACCAGTTCCTTTTGAAGCCAAATAGGAGGGCCCCCCCTAACGTCCAAGCCACCAATTCGCGGAATCTGAAAATGGGTGTGTGTCTTTTTGACGGCACCGTTTTCGTTTGTTGTGTTTGCTTTCTTCGGAAAGCCAACAGGACATGACAACCCACCATGTTTCATCCCTAATTGCTAGCTTGGATTTGGAGTTGACATGGTTGTTGTTGGGACACATTTTTCCCATTTTTGCTTGTTGTGGTTGAGTGCTTGAAATCCAAATCCACTTATCTGCTAAGATCTGAGAATTTTTGCTCCCCAAACCCAACGTCAACCAAGTTGAACCTTTGGTTCTTGAGGCTTTGCATGGGACCGTTCTTTTTTTGACCGCCAAACCACCGGGCTCGCTCCAAGTCACCAAGGGAAGCTGAGTTTTTTAGGGGTCCGTTGTTGGAATATGGTCCTTGGTCTTCCCTTGGGACCCGCACAACCAACACGTCCTTCCTGATTTTGATCTTGGATTCAAATGGAACTTCGGCCAAAGGCCTGCTTTTCCAGGATCCTGGAAGATCAAGGGTTATCATTTTTGCCAGGGGAGGAACAAGTAAATGGAGGTAAGCACCAGCCGTTTTATGTGTGTGCTTGTTTTGGCTTCTTCTTTTTGTTCGGACAACCAAAAGGAACATATGTTTTCATGTAAGGGTCCGAAGGACCCAGGGTCCGAAATCCAACTGGGCGGAAGCTGAGTTTTCAGGGTAACCCTAAAACCGACAGACCCCCCAAAATGGGGCTAGGCTTGGAGGATGTCCAAAAAATCGGCGCTGTTCTTCCATTTGGTTAAGAACATGCTGGTTTTACAGGAGATCTATCACTACTGGACCTGTTACTATTTTGCCCAGGGGGCTTGAGCAAACGGAGGCTTTGGTTCCCTCGATAAAACCAGGAAGCCTAGGTCCCCCTGTGGACCCTTTTACCTTTTTTTGGTTGGGAGGGTTCCCCTACAAAAATAGACTACTGAAAACAGGGCACCCTTTTTTTAACCTCTCTACTGGAGGACCTCGAAGCGGTTTTTTGTTGTCACCCAGAGGCTCCTGGGGCTTTCAATGGAAGTCACCCAGAGGCTCCTGGAGACCCGGCCCCTCCATTGGACACCCTGGAGGTGGTTGGGGGTGTCAAAACCAGTTTGTTTGAAGGCCCTAAATCCATCGGGAGCCTCTGGGCAAAAAACAAACGTCACAATGCTTTGGAGGATGGCCAACGCCGGCGGCTGGTCAGGAAGTTGGCCATGAGCGAGGACGCAGATTGTTTTTGCGGGGATCCCCGACCGGAGCCCCATCCCCACCCCTTGAAAATGGAATTGGAGAGGGGGGTGACCTCTGGAATTCCATTTGTGGTTCCATTTTCCCGGGAAGACTAGATGAATGGAGTTGGGGACCCTCCTCCTCCTGAAGGTAGGGGGGATGGAGCCCCCAAAGGACTTGAAGTACGTCCATTTTCTGAAGTTGTTAGTTTCCCCGTTATTCTTTTTTTTTTGAGAAGCAATCACTACTGGACATGTTGTTTTGTTCCTGGGGGCTTACGCAAATTGAGGTTTGAGAGCCTGCCCCCAAAAGACCTGAGATCAAATTGGGTGGGGAGGGTATCTCACTCCCAGAGTTTCTGGAGTTTGGAATCACTTTTTAGGAAATTGGTTGCCATTTTAAACATTTTTTAGATGGCTTTTGTGGGAAGCAACAAGTTGCTCTTTTCCTGGCGAATCCTCTGAAGTGAGATTATATGAGAGACCGCAAAAGACTCGATTTGGGAACGGATTCAAAGACTTTTGCTTTTTGGTTGAAATCCAGTCGGATTTCTGAATGGAACCCACAAGAAGTGAATTACTTTTTGCAGAGGGGTCAACCCCTGGATATTCCAAACGGTTTAGATGCGTCTTTGGATCCACCCCAAGGTATTACCAAGTTTCATTAGGTCCCTTTGGGCAAACCGTTTTTCTGTACGCTACTCCTACACTAAGCAAAGAACCGAGGGTTCCACTACACTTCCAGGCAACTCATCAGAAGCGGCTGCCATGGCACCCCTGTTCCATTTTTTACTTTTTATTTTTTTAACCCACACGGCTGCAGCCATCAAAAGTCCTTACACCTGCACTTCGAACATTGGTCTTGTCAAGCAAGCCATTTGACCCATTTTCTTGCTTTGCTTGACAACCTCTGTCTTGGTCAATCAGTCGCGTGGAACAGTCAGCGGAATACGAGATCGAGCTGCTGAGACGTGTCTCGAAATGGGGCCCCAAACCAGTGCTTCTCTTTTCCCTCAGCAACAACCCAAGAAGGCCCTTCAAAACAAGGCGCCAAAAGAGCAGTCTAGTGGGATATGAAGCAACTCAGACGTTTTCCCGTTTCCTGTGGTTTAGGACGCACTGGAAAATGGCAGGCCATGAACCCTGTTAATTTCAGGCGGGTAAGCCAAGGAAAATAGCACCAGCTCGTGTTTGTATTTGGGTTCTTAAAAAAAATCGAAACGCGAACCCAAAAGTCTTCATTCGGGTCCAGGCAAGAGTTTCACAAAGAAACTCCCAGGGGAGCCGGAACCCCGGGGCGTTTTTCTGTGGCAACGGCACAGGCCCGCCGTTCTGAACGCAGGAGGTGGAGGAGGATTTCGACGACACGGCGTCCTGGCAGTCCTGGCGGCACCTCGAAAGAAGGAGCCGGGCGCGAGGCTCTCGAAATTGGCCGGAGAAATTGGGCGGTTTGCTCCGGGGATGGGTCCGGGGATCATGATTTTAATCTAGGTCCCCTAGCGAGGTGCCCTTTTTCACGGTTCCTTTTTTGGTTGGGAGGGGAACCCCCCTACCAGAATAGACGGGTACCAACTTATTCTAATCTCTTTACTGGAGGACCTAGTCATTCAAGAGAACTTTTGTGAGAGATGCCCACCATAGGTCGGGTGGCTGCAGAAATCCCATGCATTGGGATGGTTTGGGGATGGATGGGAGCTCATGCAAAAGTTAGTGAGACTTTGGGGGCGAAACATATGGACCAGAATTGCTGTGGGCCACGATAGGTCGGGTGGCTGCAGAAATCGCACGATGGTCCGGGGATGGTTGGGAGCTCATCCAAGAGTTAGTTTGTTTGGGGTAGTGAGGAGGACCACCAGCCTCCTCCTCCCCCTTCAGCTAGGGGGGATCTTTGCGGAGGCAGGGTAGCGATGCGGGAGGCTCAAAGATGAGGGAGGATGCGGGACGATTTTTTCCAGATCCTTTGAGCAAAGTGGCGCAAAGTACATCCCTTACCTTGGTCTTCCAAGGACCCGAAACCAGGGTCCTGCTTGATTTTGATCTTGGCTTCAATTAAAACTTCGGCCAAAGGCCTGCTTTTCCAGGGTCCTGGAAGATCAAGGTTACATGCTTGGTTCGCAAACTTGACACTTCGTCGCGGTGCACTCCTGCGTGCTTTCTATGGGCGATTGTGCCAGCAAACCCCCGGTGCATGTTTGTCAGTTTGGTCTGTTGGCTCTTCCTTGTTTGTTTTTCCTGTGAAGGTTGAGCATGTAATCTCCAGCCTTCCAGGGGTGGATCTCCAGCTTTCTAGGGCTTGATATGGCTTGATTCCAATTCCAATTCATTTGAACTATGGTTCTTTTCAATAACCGGATCCGTTTCCCCAGGGTTTTGGGTGGTTTTCTAGAAATGGAAGAAGGATGCCAGGAAAGAATGGAAATGGAAAATACCCTAGAAGCTTGAGCAAAGTGCGGCAAAGTATACCCCTCAACTGCCGAGTCGAGAAGCTTGACATTTAGTCTTTACCGGGGAGGGCCCCCGGTGCACATTCTCACTTGCTCCCTTGCTCAAAGCGAATCGACCTTCCACCGTTTAGTTTCTGCCTCTTGGGAACCATTTTGAGTCATGGCCTTTTAAAAGCGTGCGGTAAGCTTTTCTTCCATGTGGTTAAGAGTATTTTTCCCCCTGTTGGTTTTGAAGGGAATCTATCCCTGCTGGAAATATTTGTTTAAAAAGTTTAATTTCGGCCTTCGAGAATCCCAGGTCCGATGCACGGTCCAGCGGCTCCTTCCTGTCGCACCCCTCGCACAGGGCGCGTAGCGGCAGCATTGCGAGCTGCCGCTGAGCTGAGAACAAGGAGGGTGCTGGGAACAAGGATCGTGATGTTCGGGAAGACCATAGTTGCATGTGTGTGTGTGTGTGTGTTCGCCTGTGTGTCTGCGTGTTTGTGTGTGAGATTCATTCGTTCTACGATGCTTTAGGTTGCTACGATTTTCTTTTACCAACAGCACTCCCCTTGACAGTGATCAATGAAAACCCCTTTTTGGGCACCATTCAGTTGCATGCGGCTCCATACTTCGCACAATGTTAGAACGCCTTTTGTCGTCCTTCTTGATTTTGATCTTGGCTCCAACTTATGGAAATTCGGCCAAAGGCCTGCTTTTCCAGGATCCTGGAAGATCAAGGAGAGGTTTTGGGTATTTTGAGGATTTAGGTATGTTGTTTTTCTTGCGATGACGACTCAAAGCTTTCACTCCCCCATGTCAACCAGATTAGCTGTACCATGCTTGTGGGACATGTTCCTTTTGCCTCCCACTTTCTGAAAAATGCCGAGGGTTCTGTTTTCACTAGCAATCATTGCCAGGCATAAATCACCTTTCTCCTGTTTGGCCCTTTTGGGTTTCCTTTGTTGTCCGTTTGCCTCGCAACAAGTTGGCCGAGCAAAGCATGAACTCTGACTGCTGTGTTGTCATGGGAGCTGGCACTCCAAAGGAGGCAAGCCACTTGTAGGCCGCACCCCCGCTCAATTTAGGCAACACCGACAGGGTTTCAAGCCCTGATCCCAAAGAAAGCAAATTTCCTTTTCGTCCTCCTTGCCGCTGAGGTATGAGCAACTCGAGCGCTGCACAAATGAGGGAACTGCTAGCAGCGCAAAGCTGCTTGGATGAGTTCTGAAATCAGTGAAGCAATACCGGCGATCTTGGGGAGCGTGCGGAGCCATCCCTTGTTCATTGCGTGCTGAGGGGACAGGGCCTGGTCATTGAGTTGAGAGGGGTGTTCGGCGAACTTCTATCGCTGAAAATGTGGGAATCTCTCGAAATTGCCGGGGCCCAAACCTGATGGGTTTCCTTTTCCCGCTACATGATACACCAGCCCCAAACGGGTACCCTCAAAAAAGACAGACCCATACAAGACAAAAGATGACGGGGCCATTTTCATTTTTACTTTGACCAGTTTGGATTTGGTTAGCGGCATGTCTAACTCCACACCCTGTGGAGGGGCAAAATCCAAGCAGCACCTGTTCGTAGGTGCTTTGTCCCAGTATTCATCACTGGTGAGCAGGAACGCGTCCATGCACAGTATCTCTTGTTGCCAAGTTTTAAGAAGACTGGGGCGACCCCTCTACAAGCTGACGTGATGATGCAATGGCTCTTTTGCAACACAAAGCACAGCAAAGCTGTGCCTCTTTGTTACATCTTGGATTTGCGGGGCCAAACCAACTTTTCGTAAGTTTCTTTGCCCTGTCAAACCTGACTCGACAGCATTGCACTGCACAGAATCCGTAGGCCAGCCACCAATTTGCCACCATGTCAGCTGACCAAACTCGAGGCACCTTCAAGTCAGGCGATGTGTTCCCATCCACTTGGTTTAAACATGTTTAAACATCACCTGAAACGGCCACATGGGTGTATCATCTCAACATGGAGTAACCCAGTCTGAAAAAAAGAAGTTTGGCTACCCTCATCTGAACAGGCAGTAACCCAGTCTAACAAAAAGTATGGTTTGGTGTACCAGACCCACCCACAAGAACCCGGACCCACCCACAGGAACCCGCAACCCAGGCGAGGACGAGCGAGACAGCGTGGACTACGACGCGGATTTCAACACCTTGGGCCCTGTAGTGGGCAAGACCTCGTCCATCAGGCGCTTGGGAACCCCCCGTTGGGGCGGGGGGGGGGGGGGGCGAGGTTTTTGCTTTGGGTGCCGGAGGATCCCCCAGCAATTGGTGCCCTCTCTGACCGTTTCTTTTTGGCTAGGAGGGGGAACCCCCTACTAAAAAAGACTACAGAAAAAAAGGTACCCTTATTCGAGCCTCTCTACTCCTAGGTACCCTGAATGGTCAGCTGCCCCTTTAATTGGCGGTTTGGATTGGTGGTTGGGGACCCCAGCTCCTTTTGAAACCCAAGGGGGAAGGTTCCCGAACGTCCAAACCACCAAACCAAACCACCAACTAGAGGGAAGCTGACATGGGGTGCTTTAACACGGTTGTTGTTGGGAAGCAATTTGCATTTTTGCTTATTGTGGTTTAGTGGGAAATCCGCGCTGAACTGCTAGACTAGAATTTAAATTGTTGCTCCCCTTCCAACGTCAACCAAGTGACATGGGGCGCTTTAACCAAAAGCCGACAGTTGAAAAGCGCTGATTTTTCGGCGTGCCCTATTTGCATGTTGACCGAATCACCCGGCTTGGACACGAATGGCTTTTGCTTGGGGTTTCTGTATTATGTCTCAGCCTGGCCAAGACAAGCAATCTGCACCCTCCCCCAAAAAAAACTTGTTTGGGTTTGGACATGTCCACTTCGCAAGGAACATCTCGAATGCCCAGACTATGAAACATAATTTGCATCAGACTGGTTCATAAAAGCCAGCTACCGGACACATCTATAGGACCCAGTGGATTCCAATGACCCTTATAGAATAGGTGAGCATTCGCAATGTTCCTCTTGGTTTCTGAAGGGTTCCCTTGGTTCAAAGCCAGGTTTTGTGGGATCCGTTGAGTCAGAAACCCGTCGATTTCCGTTCTCACCTCCCGAGTTATTGGACTTTTGAGCCACCTCTCAGACAGGCAGACGCCCAAAAAAAAAACCGTGGATTTCCGGTAGAATCAGTCAAGGACCCCAACACCCGCCGATTTCCGGTAGAATAGACCATCAGACACCCCAGAAACACCGGTTGACGTCCGGTGGGATTTTTTTTTCGGTTTCCCGGGGAAGCGCCCGGAACTCCAAATGCCAGGAGCGGGCCTTCCCCGCAGCGCCTGGCTTTGCCTCAGGGCGCGCAGGCGGGGTCGATCGGGACTCGACTGAAGGCCTGAGAGGACTCGTGTCGATTTGGCTGTGGCTCAAAAAACCGGAATTCCAAAATGGGTTGCCCTGGTAAGCGGAAACATGGACCAAAACCTGCGGTTTGCCCCTGCTGTTCAATTTTGAGCCCCACCCAGGGTGTGGGTCCAAAATAAACCATCAGGATATGGACCGCACAAAAATTGGGTCTATGTTTCTACTGGGATCCATTCCGGGTACCTTTTTTTTTGACCCACAGCCTCCAGACTTTGGTACCGGAGAACGACTTTTGGCGCCCGGTGGTTTGGAACCAGGGCTTCGAATCCCAAGTCGAGGGAGGCTGAAACGCAGTGGTTTTCTAGTTGGATCCATTCCATTTCCATTCCAGGGATCAGTGAAAACGGATCCCTGGAACTTGAAAAGAAGGATGGTTGAAAAGAATGGAATTGGAATCAACCTCTAGATTGTTGGGTGGTTGACTGCCTATTCTACCACGAAGAATGTGATGTTGACCCCAGTTTGTTGATGGGGTGGGTTTTTGGATTTCCCCTCCAAGAGTGGACTGATTCCCCATATTTCAGAGACACCGCGACTGGGACGCCTACTAGTAAACAGGGGTTGGTTAATATCTTGACTTCTATTGGGTTGGATCTTTAGACTTCAACTTGTTGCAAAATCAAGTTGCGTTTTCCACTAAACCCCCCAACAAGTTGTTCACTTTTTGCACGGGGGTCGCGCCAGCAACCAAGACCTTCGGGCCAAAGGGCCCCTTTTTGGGTTCGGGTTCAGGGCTTCGGGCTCCTTGAGACTGAGGAAGCCCCCTGTTGCCTGGGGAAAAAAGGAAAAACAACTCGAAGCAGCGAAAAACTCCAGCGCCTCATCCGCCCTCCAAACCTGGGTTTTTGGTGATTTTGATCAATCCACCTGAGTCTCCTTCTTTCGGGTTCCCATGGATTTGCCCGAGGGTGATAAACTGTTATTTCTGGGCCCCTGGGCCCCTTTCTGGGGCGACTGAGACTGGGTCCCAAGTCAACATTTCGAGGGATTCCTACAAAAAGACTGGGGGCTTTCCCGAAAAGCCACCATTGCCATGTCTTTTTCAGGTATCTTTTTCAGGCTGTCTCAATAAAATGCACACGGTCTCAACATGTTTCCCGGTTTCCCTGGCTCCTCTTTCACGACGAATCCGACTCAAGGTCGAAAAGTTGACGACGCCGTGCCTTCCTTTTCATGGGTTTCTGGGGTCGGGGTTAAACCCCAGAACGTAGATGAGGCAATTCCAATCCATGGCCTAATCCCTGGCTTGGACATCCTCTTTATATGCAAGGGCCTGTGCCCACATCCTTTCATTTGCTTTTGTCCCCCGAGAAAAAACAACAAAAAAAACAAGACTTGTTCCAGTGACAGATTCCCTTGTAAACCAACAGGGGAAGATCAAAGATATCATCCATGGAAGCACCCGTATGCCCTGGGGCCCAGGCTCGGCCATGAGGCTGTGCCCTTCCCGCAAGAGGGGGTCCTATTGGCCAGCTCGACGTTTTAGGGTTGCGGGTTTCTTCATTTTGCTGGTTCTGGCAGGGAATGAGTTGGAATGACCCCGACAAACAACCCGGAAGAGTTGTGAGTTGGGCGGTTGCCTCGGTTGCACCGTGTGTCAGAAACGTTTCCAGGGGAACTGGTGCCTAGTCCATCCCAATCCATCCCAGGGGAGCGCAGAAAGGTTTCAGGGTGTTTGAGTTCTGCGGCCAACACCCGTGTGTCAGGTAACCCTTAGTTGGTGGTTTGGATTGGCGGTTTAGGATTTGAACCCCTGGCTTTTGTACCTCCTTAACCAATCCTGTGCCGCATATCAGAAACCCAGGTTTCTGACTGGATTCCCCTGTAAATGCCAACGTACGTCATGGTTTCAATCGCATGGTTTCAATCGCATGCTTTATTTTACCTTTTTTAAGGGAGTCTTATGTTAGGCAAACCTGCACGTCCCCTCCCCCAAGCTTCGGTTGGCGCGTGCACCGCGTCAGATGACCACCTCGAGCCCGCCCCACACCTCCCGGGAGCGTGAAGTCAAGGGGGACGAGAAGCGACAGATTTTGTCCCCGCTCCGGCGGGAGCGCGAAGTCCCGGAGCGCGATTGGGGCACCTGCGTTTTTTCCAAGGCCCGGGGGGGGAGAGTCGAAGGGAACCTATCACTAGTGGACATATTTTTATTTTTTCCCAGGGGGCTTAAGCAAATGGCAGGAGATCAGCTTACAAGACCCCTTGGGTCTTTTGTGTGACTTGACCCTTTCGGCTGCAAAGCGAGGTTCAACTGAAGCTAGGCTGATGTAGGGCGTCAGGCTAGTATGTGGGTTAGGTACCCTTTTCGGGGTGGTTTGGTTGTATCATAGCTTTCTTGCGGAGTGAAAGAGCAGAGCGTGGGTTTGGGGATAAGCCCCCCACTTCCTCTTGAAACCTGTTTGAGCCCTGGTTTTTGCCCAACACATCAAGCAACAATGGGGACCACCAAACCAAACCACTATTGACCATTGAGGCAGGAGCCAGGGAAGCGTGGCGACTTCACCTCGGCTATCTCACTGGACATCTCACTGGGCACCAACCGTAAATAGTAACTTGCAGGGGAAACCCGGTGAACCATGTACTTGGGTGTAACCAACTCGCCAGTAAGTGGTTACCAACGGTTACTCGGTTAGTATCCTATAAAAACATGATTATAAGTAGGTTGTAACTGATAACCCAAGTTTCTAACAACTTACTAACCCCGACCCCCCCCCCCCCGAAACAGCCTCTATAGCTGAAAACTCCTCACAATCACGGGTCACTCAAACTATTAGTGGCACTTGAACAGGGCTCCTTAAAAGTTCTCCATTTTGCAACCATTTGAAACATGCTGCTTTTTCAACACCAAAATTAAGTTGGAGACCACCATTTACAAGGCAATGTTCAGGTGTAGAATGTAAGGATCCCTGTTGAATCAAGGTGCATTAGCGATGCTTCAATTTGTTCAACTATTATTGTCACTTCGTAGATGCCTTGCCATGATGCATTGCCACTTTTAGTCACTGTTTGGTCGCTGGTGGCTCCGCCACCCATTTGTAGGTTCTGTCCGTCTTTGTTTGATTCTAACGCTTTGACGGTTGCCGCACGGGAGGTGTCTTTTCAAGGGCATTTTTCAGGTATTGTTTTTTGGGAATACTGTGCGCATCAGGTCTTCCTTGCTCTCACAAGAACCTCCCAGTTTCGTCCATCCACAGTATCACAGTTAGACCCCCCCGACAAAGCAGTTAGGCCGATTCGCCTTGCAAAGCTGAGCGCGAAAGGGGAAATGAAACGGAACAGTGCAAAGTGACACCCCTCATTGAAATAGGGGCTAATAGCGGCTGCGTATTAGTAACTAATTGGGACCATTTCAAAAAGTGCCTCTAAGGGGGGCCCATATTGGAGGCAGAACTGCCTGAAAAGGCCATAGTGGTGGGTACCTCAAGACCAAGTTCAGTCACGATCATCAGTGAATCATGTGTCTGTGATCACTTTGGCCTTTAGATTGTTCGTCCATTCACAGTACCTGAGGGTATTCCGAAACCATTGGGCATGGTGGGCGGTTCGGGGCCAGGACCAAACCGCGCGCGGTCGTCCCATGGCTTCTTGGCAGAGACGGCTTAGCCATGGTCTTGAGACTTTTGCAAGCAAATTCGCATTTGTCTCTTTTTTTGAGGGTGCCCTGGTGTAAAAGGGAAGCCAAATAGAAAAGCATAGCTTTTTTTGAGGGAGGGGGTGCGAACCTTCAAAACGACACACCCAAATGGCTTTTCCATGGGCAAGCAAGGAGCTTTTGCTGGGCGCTTTCGGGATCTTAAGGCTCGAACCTCCATGGCCACGGATGTTTGGGGTCCAAATCACCAAGGAATCCAGGCAAGGTGTGTCTTTAGCTTTAAGCAGGTTGCACTCCCCCCCCAAAGAAAAGAAGAAGAAGAAGCAAAAACAAAATGAGTGGTTCTCACAAAACAAAATAACCTGTCTTTTCCGTATAGTTCCTTTTGGCTTCCCACACAAACATCGGTACGAAGAAACCGGAGCAGACGAGCCGCCGGGTTTTACTCGCCCCATTTTCGCCGAGGTGAAACCGATGCAGCTGGCGGTGCCCAACCCCAAGGAAGCCCAGGATGGCATCGATGAGGAGGGGTCTGGTTTCCAAGTATCCATTTGCCAGGGCAACCCATTTTGGGTACCTTTTTTTGACCCACATCTGTAGGGGTTGATCCCTTTTCCATTCTTTGCAGCCATCCTTCTTTTCAAAAATCAGATCCATTTCCCCAGTTTGTTTGTGGTTTTCTAGAAAGATTCGGATTCCTGAAAGAATGGTTGGAAGTTACCCCTAAAAAGCCTGGACCCGCACAACTGGGTGTGTCTCAAAACAGGGCCTTTTGGGTTTGCAGGGAAACCCTTGAAAACCCCGGATTAATCGTCAACCCCTGTTTATTAATAGGGGTCCCAGTGTCCCTGGGTGAAATGTGGGAAAGGAGGGTAACCCCACCCTATTTCTAAGCTGGGGTTGATAACATTAGGGGACTCCTCTTTCTGGTTGCTATTGTGGATCTTTAGGCTTTAACTTTTTGGTTGAAATCAACTGATTTCTGAATTGAGCCCACAACAAGTTGAATCTTTCGCAGAGGGGTCAACCACAACCAAGTTTTTAGCTAGTTTCAAAGGGAAACCTTTCAAGGACCGACCGCCTGCGCTGTGGGACCCTCATTTTGAGAAACACCCAACTGCTCATAAACTTGCAAAACATGTGGATCACCCAAAACATATATAGGTTGAATTTCTTGTTTTAAGGTCGGTTTTTTGGGGTCCCGGGATGGGCGTTGTTGTTTTTCTGGATTCCCTCAGCCCCCTAAACTCGATTGCCAGGCGCCTTGTGGAGTATGTGCCCTTCTACAGTACATCATTGCAGCCATCTTTTAGTTTCTTCCGTTGTTAGGGGGTGTGCAATGTGTGCGTGTGTGTGTGTGTGTTTCTCAGAGTACCCATTTCAGATTGGACAGTTTGAACAGAAGCCAAAATGAACACCCAGGGCCTACATCCCAATTTCAAGACATGTAATGTTAACCCCGGATTAATATTCGCCTGGTTGATGAATAGTGTCCCCTTATAGTGGGGATTCATCACTTTTGGAGGGAACCCCCCTTAATAATGGGACAGGTTTGTTAATCCTGGGTCAACATTACCCATGTAATTGCTTGCAGTTCCACCCTTAGGCCACGGCAACTAACAATTCACCCCGCTCCCAGCTCCCGCCTAAAGAAGATCAGGAGGAGCTGGCGCGGCCGAGCTCCTGGATGTCCTTCTGTGAAGTGGGGCGCAGCCTGAGCCAGGCCCATCCGCGCGCGGGGAAATGCGGGGAAATTCGGGGAAGAACGAAGCCCAAGGCGGGACCAGAAGGGTCTTCTTGCCACCTGTTGTGAGAAAATTGGCGACCCCCTCAACAAGGAATGCTTGACTACAAGGGGGCCGACCTCCATTTGCTTTCTTTCCGTCCATTTGGTTAAGCCACGTTCTTTTCTGTTTTTGTTTTTTGTCGCGACATCTCACCGGGCACTTCCCGTAAATGGTAACCTTCCATTTGGTGAAATGAATATGTTTTTTTTCTTCTAATTTTGCCCTGTTGGTTTTAAAGGGACCCTATCACTACTGGAAATGGTTTTATTTTATTATTTGCCAGGGGACCTAAGCAAACGGAGGTTTTTCGCCCCTGGAAAAAATGAGAACATTTTTGTCCAGTAATGAAATATTGATTCCCTTAAAAACCAGATTTTTTTCAGCAAAAGGAAGAACACCGCGTTTTTTGGTGGGATGTTGGACGAGGGAGCAAGGAACAGGTTGCCGAAGGGACTCCAAACAAAGAGGTTGCCCCTCCGGAGTCCGGATAAGCGGCTGGAGAAAGTCGCTTCGATCAGCTGACTTCATGTTGCATCCTTTCTCAGCTTTTTCGGCGCGTGGCCCACGGATTCTGAATGTGGCAAAATCACAAGTACCAACCTCTATTGGGTCTTTTACCCTTAACTTTTGGGGATATCATGAGTTTCCTCTTTAGTTCCTCTAAAGAGCTAAGCTGTTCGCGCAAGGAGCAATAGCCATGAAGTAAGTTTGTTTGTTTGGAGGCTCGCGAGCTACATCTTGGCGATGGTTTAGTTGTGGGTTCGACTAGTTCAGTGCAGATTGGATGGGCCCAAACAGGGGGGGCATTGGTTTGGGGTTGCCTGTTTCATTTTACCACTAGACTAAAGACCCTTCCTCCCGCCTAGGTGAGGTACGGGCACACAGTTAGGGCTATGCAGATTCTGCTCATGCTGGTGCAGGGGTGTTTCTCATATTTTTTTCTCATGAGCCCAAAAGGCTACTCCCCTGCAGATCAACATGCAACCCCAAAACCCAGCATTTGCAGAGGAAACTCCTTTTGGGAGTCGGACCCCTGTTGGGTTTCCAGGTTTGTTAGGGGCAACCGAGCTAAACGGGGCCCTCAAGATCTCCCCCAAAACCCCCCCCCAAATGATATGGAATTCGGGGAGGGAGGGATTTTTCAACCCCTGCACATCTCCATTTCTTCCCATTTCATGAAGACTAGATGAATCGGATGGCTCTGCGCAATCCTTGTGGTTCCAATTGTACCCCCCCCCCAAATCCACCCCTTTGCACAAATTTCAGTTTTAAGGCGGGGATAATTCCATTTGTGGTTCCATTTCCCTATGATGAAGACTAGATGAATGGCTCCGGGCCATCCATTTCCCCTTTATGCTCACTTCCACGTTTGTGGCTCCAACTTCTATGGAATTGGGGGAGACCCTGAAATTCCATTTGTGGTTCCATTTCCCTTTTGAAGACATGAACGAACGCACGCACGACGAATCCGGGTCTTTGAGCGCTGAGTGCGCAACTTTTATGGAGCTTGGGGGTGGCCAAACAAAAAGGCACAGCAACAACTTGTGTGTGTGTGTGTGTGTCTGTGTTGGTACTGATATGCACTGCAGCGACATGACTGGACTTAGCCCCCCCCCAACTCCAGCCCCCTCCTCCCCGGGTCCCTCCGCCATCATCGAAGCGCTCCAGGCGAGCGTGACCAGCGACGCCAGCATCGCCTCGGGCTTAAGACCCACCCCCAGCGCCACCCACATGCAGGACGGCGTTTTTTGTTTTGTTTTTGTGTTTCTCTCGGTGTCCGGCTTCGGCGTTCGCCGGTGTCCGGCTTCTTTTGTTTTTCTTGCTGAGGCCTCTTTTTTTTTGGGGGGGGGGGTGTTCGGCTTCTTCCATTTTTGCTGAAAGGAACAATGATGCTTTGCATGTTCCCCCGTTTGTAAGCGAATCGACCGGATCTAACCTGTTGGTTTCTCCATGTCAGGTTCCCGTTTTCAGTGGCCCCTCTGTTTGTTTCCAGGCTCCTTGGGCAACTGGGAACAGGGAAGTGAGGGAGTTTCTTTTAACGGGGGAGGTTTAGCGGTTCTAAAGGGAAACCAGAACGAAAATCCGAAGCTATGTTGGGCGCCTTAAAAACCACGCACCCAAGTGGACATGGAGGTTCCCCAAAAGGCCAAGTCGTCTTCCAAAACCTCCCTGTCAGCTTCCATGATTGTTGGAGGGAGGGATAGTTTTGTTTCCACGGAAAAAATAAAGGAACGTCGTTTGTTTGCCAGGGCTTATGTCAAGCGCCTGGAAAAGCATTTTTTTGCCACAGGAAATTGTGGCCTTCACCTTCCCAGAGGGTCCCTTGGTATGTCATATTTGTGGATTTGAGGAATCTGCAATTGACGAATGCCCTTGACCAAACCCAAAGCGATACGTAGGACTCTTTGGGCTTCTTCATTGTTCTGAATCCCTACACGGAGTCCTCCACGCTTGGGGGGTCTTTGACGGGGCCTAAATGGTTTGACTTCGGTCACCATTGGCCATATAAGAGCAATGCATATTTGTTTTTACCCAGTGCTTCCTTTCCGCGTAATCGAACAGATGCCAGGTATCTTTGCCCCAAGCTTATGATGGTATTCCCTGGTGGCCTACTTTGCGACAAAGTCCGCTTCGCACCAGGTGGCAACCGGTTTATGCCGGTTATGGGTTGTTGTGTGCATCCCAAGTGGTGCGAAGTGGATTGCGTCCATCCACATGTAGGGGGTATGTTCTTCCGGACAACAGGTATGTTCCCTCAAGTTGTATTTTGTCCAGCACCCCCTCCCCACCAATTGCTTCCCATGTCCCACATCCCAAGTGTCCAAAACGCATTGTGACATGTTTAAAACCTGTGTGGTATCTCCTGTGTCACGTAAGCTGTGCCGGACTTTGGATTTGTGGTTTTGGTTGAATGGTTGAATCCACCCCCTGCAATTCGGCACCACCGTTCAGAAACCCTGGGATGATTCGATTCCCCTGTAAACACCAACAAACGTTATGGTTTCCCATAGTCTCAACCATGGTTTCCTGGTGCTGCGATTTCTGGAGTTCGCCACCATCCACGGTCGGTATGTCAGTCAGTGTCTGGCTCCGAGCAAGTTCTGGCGTCGTTTTTCGCGTCGGACGTCGGACGCTGGCTGGGAGCCAGGAGCTGCTCCAGGCAGATACCTTGTCTCCGGAGAGGCCGCGGAGATCCTCGAGGCCCCAAAACGCGAAAACGCGCGCGAGCGAGACGAGACACTCAATTGTTTAAGGTTGTTTTCTTGGTGGGTAAAACGGGGCCGCGGGAAAAAGGGATTTTTCAGATGCATGGATTGGTGGTTTGGGGATTTGATCCCTGGTTCTTGTAGAGGTTGGAGGTTTGGATTGGTGGCTTGGGGGTTTGAAAACCTCGTTTTGAAGTCAAACTTGGGAAGGTACGCCCTAACGTCCAAACCACCAGACCAAATCACCAACTAGGGGTAAACGTTCAAGGTGGTATTTCTCAGTTGCCCAAACCCGAATCAACTTTTGCTTCACATTTTGTTCCAGGGGCAAATGAGTTCTACCATGATCAAAGTGGTAGGTTAAAGGGAAACAAGCCCCTTTTTGACTTTAACCCCCCAGAAACCAAACCATCATCATGACCCCAGCAAAAGCATTGCCATTCTCCGCAACAAAGGCCCAAGTCCTTGAGGAGCTTTGCCTTTGCCAGACGGATCAGCAACCCTTTTTAATGCGTAGCTGTTGCCCATAGGTGTCCTTTTTGGTTGGTTGGGTAAAAAAATAGAAGGCCCTGGTTTACCTAGTGGTTCAATCATCTACCAGGGCCATCTATTTTCCAAAAAGGACACCTATTACATACTATGTGTTTGCCTTTATTCTAAACTTACCTTGCAACCATTCTGAACCCAGGGATCCTTCTTTCCAAGAAGCCTCCAGAAACCCGGGAGAAGAACGATGGTTAAAAAGAGCAGGGAATCAACCCCTAGGTTTATGGATCTTCCGGGGGTTTCCAGCAGTTCACCTTTCAAAAGAACAACTTGTCCAAGTCTGGTCAAGCAAGCGCTCCCCGAGTTTTGGAATGCTTATGGACCTTTTGGTGGACATCAACATCTGGGAATTCATGTCCACCCACCACAATTGTGGGTCCCAATGAAAGCTATTTGCCAGCTACGATCTCGGTCCTTTACCTGGTGATGCAACAAGGGTGTTTCTCTTGGAATTCCAAGGAGGTTTGCAGATGCCGGTGGGAAAAAGTGCGATGCATTGGCATGGATGCAAAATCATGAGTGGGAAAAGCAAAGCTACCTGGTGCGAATCCCAATCCTCAAAGCATGCTCAGCGGCAAAGGCGCTGTTTTCTTTCTTCTTTTTTGCGGTTAATTGCCAACTACACAAACCATAATTTCTCTGGATTCAACGGACGCCTATCACTACTGGACATTTGTTTCTTTTTTTTCTGTTAGGGACTTGTGCAAAATGGAGAGCTCCAGTCGCAAAGGGATTCGACACCTTTGTTTCCCCGGCTTAGGGGCTTCCCAGCGGCAATCGAAGGTGAGCGGCGAAGCTTTCTAGCTGTACCTCCTGTTCCACTATCTGAAGGGATTTGTTTTTTTGTTTAATTGGCTTTTTCGTTGGAAAATAGAGATGGGTTCGAACGAGACGGCCAACCGGCGAACCGTAAAATTGTTGGTGCCCCAAGGGAGCAACTGAGGATACAGCCCAGGTGTGTTAACCTCTTTTGCCCCGAACTCACCTCCCAAGTCGCAGGTCCCGGGTGAAGGGAGCAGTGGGGCCCCCAACTCTTGGAGCCCGGTTGCCCAAAGGTATTTGAGGGAAGCCTCTGAAAACCTCGTTGCTCAGTGGGTTTTGCCACCTTTCTTCAATGTTTTTTTGTGGGTTGGGGTTCCGAGTCCTAAGGCAACCCAAGAAGAGGATCCCGAGGCTTTTGTTCCCATGGAAATCCGCTGGGCATCCGAGAAAACCAACAGGACAGTAGTTCCTACGAGGGCTTGTGCAGCTGGGATCCACTAGGGTATACCAAGTGTGTGTGTGTGACATAATCTTCCATTTGCAGGTTGTTGTTTTCACCCGCCCTCCCACCAACACGGCATCTGTGGGAGGGTACCTGAAAGCTCAGTGTCCTCTTGGAGGGACCCCTGTCAGGTGCCATGTTAGCGGGAGAGAGGCTAAGCCGTTGGTTTTCACGACCGGAAATGTGTGGCACCGCCAAGCCAAGGGGCCACGCTTGGCACCCACCGCAAAGAGAGCTGGTACTTGGGTGCGTTGTTCTGACCCATTCCCAAGCCAGAAGTCAGGGAACCCCAAGATAGCACCTGGAGATCAGTGTCTCAAAGGGGCGTCCTCTCAGCTGCTGTGTTATGGGGGGTTCGTATTGATGGCATCTTAGAAATGACCAAATTCTGCCATCATAGCCAAAATTGTCCGCCAAATGTTTGAAGGTTTTTGCTAGCGCAAAGATGGCACATGAGCCGGGCCCCCTTGTCAAAACATGCTTGGGTCGCGCGACATATTTATGGCTGGTTTGTCAATCAACACTGTGGGTGGAAACAGAGGCACGCAACTGTTGGTGCCGCAAGCTTTCCAGGCAGTAGAGGCTAGTGGCTAAAGGGCGGGATCGTATTGATGGCACGTGGGAAAATGTTTGAGTTTTATGTCCGCTCCGATTTTTAGGCCTCGCGAATACTACTTTAAGCGGATTTGAGGCATCTGTAATTGACGAATCTTCGAAGGAACCAACCCCAAAGACGTAAATATGGAGTATAGAGAATATCTGCGAAAGGGAATGGTGCCCGACGTTTCCCAACGGCTCTTTTCCCTACCCAGAGGCTCCTGGGGCTTTGAATGGAAGACCCGGCCCCTCCATTAGAGGTCTCAAAACCAGCTCAGACCCGAATTTCGTCTCCGCACGCCAGGAAGGGCACTGCGCAGATGTTGCAGGAGCTGTACCTCGCGGCGGAAGCCGCCAGATAGCGGCGAGCGAAAGTCGAGACGTCAGCAGCGAAAGGCCACGACGCCTTGCGCTGGAATGGGACATCTTGACTGCTTTTGGGCAACAAATCTTTAGACTTTATTTGTTTGGAAAATCAAGGGGTTTTCCACTAAACCCCCAAACAAATAAACTTTTCGCAGGGGGTCAACAGAAACCAAGAAATGATCTTGCTGGTAAGAATCGGTAGGGAATGAGAACTGGAATGACCCCACGATCATCCCCGATTTGGCTTCCGATTTCTTCGGGAATCCCCAAAACCGGCTCATTCCCAACAGCTGCAAGGTCGTTCCCGGCTTGTCGCACCAGCAAGTTGTATCAGTTCATTGGGCAAGAGGAGCTCACCGATGCTCCCTTAATTGAAGGTTGATTAAAGGGTCCGATGAGCATGGGCTGACCAGTTGGGAAGCCACTCTAATCATATTTCCCACATGGGAAAAGTGACCCATGGGCATTTGGAGGCCAGCACTATACTGATCAGCCCCCACTTGGCGACTGGGGGGAGCTTGTTATGTACCATTAGAAATTGCACATTTGTTTTGACTTTTCCCAGAAGTCAATACGAAGCTTGCCGGAAGTCGAACTAACATTTTTGGATAGAGGTTGGGCAAATGTTCGTGTTTCTTTGCAAATCGTACAGGGTCGTTTGCAAAGTCATCCCGCAGAATCACTTCACAGTTCTTGGCAAGTCTTTCTTGGTCTTTTTTGGTTCTGTTCATTTTTTGGTTCGGGGGTTGCACAGAACACTCAGCTTCCCTCGACTTGGTGGGTTGGAGCCCGGTGGTTTGGATTTTCGTTTATATTTCCGGAGGGGCTTCCCATGCAAGCCCTCCACAAGAACCGCATCGAATCCCGATCCAAAGCACCAAGTAGAGGGAGGCTGAAGCACAGTTGTTGTGCCATATTCTTCGGAGCAGACATTGAAGATATGTAATAGAGTCCCTTTAAAAAATCAACTAGGGGAAATAAACATCATATTCATTTCAGCCAATGCAAGCATATTCCTAGGTGCAACTTCCAACCATTCTTTCCAGGTCTCCGAATCTTTCCAGAAAACCGCCCAACACCCTGGGGGAGCGGATCCGCTTAAAAAAGAGGACAAAAAACGATGGCTGAAAAGAATGGACAAGGAATCAACCCCTACCTAGAGTCTCCGTCTGACCCCTAGAAAGAAGGGTCATGACCCCTTAGTGTTGGGTAATGACCAACCATTTTCAAAGGGTCATGGAGACTCCAGGTAGATGTTGACCGTCATACCGTTTGGGTTCTGAAGATCAACAAGACTCTTCCTGCGTGGAGTCCGTCCGGCCAGCGCTTAGTTCCGTCGTGGCCGGAGCTGCTGGGAAGATGCGTCCGGATTCCCGCCAAGAGCGGAAGACGAGGGCAGAGCAATTCGAGTGACGGACTTGACGCGCCGTTGCAAGCAAGTTATCGGTGACATGCGTCGGGTGAACTGAATGACATGCCACCCTGGGTCACGTTGTGCCGGTCAGGTATGGGGCCACTACACATCAGAAGCTCAAAAACCCGATGTACCTGAACTCCGAAAGCCTCAAATAACTCACTTCCTGAGTTCCTGGACTACTTTCTTCTTCTTTTTTGGGAAGGCCTTTTCTGATGACAAACCAAAAGAGTCCCTGGACCCGGTTTTTTTGCCGGTCCACTCCGGAAGTGAGATGATGAGGAGTTGGGCTGGGGCGTCGCATGGCGTCACGTAGGTTTCGGCCGGGTGGCGGAGGAAGCAAAAGACGAGGTCGGACTGGGGCGTAGAGGCCTTGGCCTCGCTCTGGGACCAGAACTTTGGTGCATTTTGCTTGGCTGTTAGGACTTTAACTTTTTGCCAACTAATCCCTTCTTCCTAATTATAAAGGTCTCCCTAATAATAAAAACCCTCCTCCAGAATTCAAAAATCCGGCAATACTACTTTTAGAATAGGCCAATACTAAACCAATTCTAAACTACCCATTTTGGCCGATTTTCCCGTTCGTCCTCCAAATCATCCGTATTAGGGGTACCTTTTTTTGCCCTGACTTCCCTTCAAAATAACTTCCCTGACTTCCTATCATCCATGAGTTCCCTTCCCTAACGCTGTCTGCGAGGCTCGAGCAGTCCCTGCAGCTGCCTCTCCTTCAATCTCTCTCTCTCCCTCTCTATCAAGCACACCCTCATACGCACAAACCCACTCTCACACACCATCAAAAACACAAAACCCACTCTCACACACCACAAACATACAAACACAAAAACCCACTCTCACACACACACACACACTCAAACACACGACACTCAAGCACGAGGTTTCCCCCCCCCCCCAAAAGGTCACCATTTCCAGTGAAATCCCTTACTTAAAAACAATCAGTTGAATGGTTTTTGGTCCGGAAGAAGGGGAACACATTCCCACTGACAGCCAATACTAAAACCAAGCTACTCCCAAATGCTGCCCTAAAGTTCCGAAAACTGAACAGGGGACCCCTAATTATAGAAACCTCGGGGGGGTTTTATATTAGGGGGGGGACGTTTTATATTAGGGGGAAGGGATTAATGGGGTTTCCACTAAACCACTAAAAGTTAGTCACTTTTAGCAGGGGAGCAGAAAGCAACCGAGAGAAGCGTATCCCCAACATTCCCCAACTCACCCAGCCAGTGGACGGCTCCTTTTGGGAGCCTCCCCTCGACCAGCAGCTTCTTTGAACAAACCACTTGATCTACGGACGGTATTCTTGCGGACGCCACATTTGGCTTCCTTCCGTTAATTTGGGGAGTAGCCATTGGGGGAGCGTGCCTCAAAAGACCCAACAGCTGAAAGCTATAGATTTTCTCTGCCCAAATAGGCGACAACTCATGTCCGATCGAGTGGGTTGGCCAGAAAAACATGCCCCAACTTTTGTTTACGACTAAACTGGTCCACACCCAAAAAGTCGAGTGAGAGAAGGGCCGGTTTGGGGCAGCTTGCGGGAAGGGCTCCGGAGGGTTCCGGAGGGTTCCAGGGCTCTTTGGCTCACTTGTCCACTTGGCCAGTGACCGGCCCAAAAAGAAAGTCGACAGTTTTTGGGCCACCACTCAAAAAAGAACAGAGCCACCAATTCCGTTTGCTGAAATGAATATTGTTGATTTCCACTTTTGGTTTTTGTCCCAGAATGGATTTTACTACTGGGACATATAGTCTTTTTTTTCCCAGGAGGCGACAAAAAACGGCGACTGGAAGCTTAAGCTGGGGTACCCGGGGTCATGACTCGCCTGAATTTTGGGTAATAGGCTTTTTTAGAGGGTCAGAAGCAGACCCCAGGCACAACCTTCGCCAAATGAACCTCTGGCCCCGCAGCCCAGAACCGGGCCCATGCCCCTCGACGGATGGCTGAGGATGCGTCCGCGCCATGTGACCATATGTGACCCCTACTTCCCGGCTAGGCGTTGGTCGCCAACAACAGTCGAACGGATCCATCGATCCCACGTTTAGTGCCCCCCAAACGCTGATCGCCTTTTAAAATTTTGCCACGTAGAGGGTCGGCAAAAAACGAGCCTGGGTGGAAGTTTTTCCCGGTCTCTTGGGGAGAACTGGGAGTTGTGGCAAGGCTCTGGTGCCATTTGTTACCTTTGTTCATTGGGGAGGGCAGAGGCTCCCATTTCGTGAAATGTTCACATAGGCCCCTTGCTCTGATATGACGGGGATCATGCAAGGCTTTCTTAAGGTGGCTTTGACTGGCACACTCAGATGAACGATTGAACTCGGATGTTGAGAATACATTCGAGGCATGCTGGGCGTTTATTTTTATGGCTATGTTTGGACTTTAACTTTGTCGCTGAAACAGTGGAGTTTCCATCGGACCCACAAAAAGTTGAACTTTTTGTAGAGGTCAACAACAACCCGCCAGGCCGGACACCGTCGGGCTGTTTTGGCCCGAATCTGTGTTTCGCTCAGTTCTTCCTCTCGTTTTCATCCCCAAAACACACTTAAAAAAGCACGTGTTTCTTTGGGGTCCGTGTCGGCTGCGAAAAGGGTACCTTTTTTGTTAGAGCCTGGAGGTGTCACTTCAATCAGGTAAATGTGTTACTTCAATGGACCAACATGCGCATGCGCATGGCTCGCAACAGTGTCTTGAGCACGTCGTAATGATATGCGCCAGTGGCTGAAAAGGGTATGCTTACCATTTGGCTGCCATGGATACAGTATTGAGCGAGTGCCCGTGAGTGGGTGTGCTTATCATGTGGCTGGCGTGGATACAGTGCTCAGCGGGAGCCCGTGAGCCGGGTGTGCTTATGATTTGGCTGGTATTGATTCAGTGCTGAGCGGGTGTGCGTGAGCGGGTGTGCTTACCATGCGGCTGGCATGGATACAGGGTGGCTGTGAGCGGGTGTTCTTACCATTTGCCAGGCATGGATCCGACAAACGCAACGGCTGCCGGCGCGCAACTAAAAAAAACAATAACTCCTTGCTCCGAAACATGTGTTTTGCACTGCTCCGACACGTAGGTTTTGCACTGCTCCGAAACGTGGAGCCCGACAGCAACAACAACCAAGCTGATTTCGCCATGCGTCCAATTTTTTGGGGACATGGAAGGCCTTGTGGATCACAGGGAAACGAAATTCGACCGAATGCGCCGCTTGGCGGGGTGTCTTTCGGTTTCCGGGCGGAGCTAGGGGTGAATGAGAGTACTTTGTGCAGATGCCATTGATTCATGTTCCTCTATATACCCATGTTTTCTGGCTGACTTTCCGTGCTTTCCCGACAGAGCACTTTCGAGTGGGCGTTGAGCACGAGCCAAACATGTGATGTCCAAAGGGCCACTCAACCATACCTGGGGTCTCCTTCTGACCCTTTAAAAATGGTCGGGCATGACCCAAAATGAAGGGGTCATGAGTCATGAGCCCTTTTTCTAGGGGTCAGAAGGAGACTCTACTTCCATTTGGTTAAGATTTTTCCCTGTTGGTTTTAAAGGGAATCTATCACCACTGGAAATATTTGTGTTTTCCAGGGGACCTAAATGGAGATGCTAGGTACCCAGTTTCGAACACATTCAGCCTTGGTGATTTAGCGGGTCACGCTACCTCTCCGTCTCAGCCAGCCGGGTCGCTTTCAGCATCGCATGGGCAAGCTTTGGGTTGCTGTCGGGTGCGAAAGGCTGCACGCATCAAATAGTTTAGAGGGAGCCATTGCAGCCAAATGAGTGACTAATCGTGAATCTTAGGCCTGGAAGGACCATGATTGGTCATAATCCTCCCCTTTGGCTCTGAGGCCGTATTGGGGTCTCCATGGGTCCCCCCGATTCAATTTCATATGTAAGGCGGACACAATTAAATTATGAAACAGAATCAGAACCCGTAGTTTTGGGGTGTACCCCAGATTTGTGTTACTCCCCAAGTTGCATGTCTTCCTTGTTTTTTTGGGGCTTGGATCACAGTCAGCAAAAAGTGTGTACGTTCTTGGGCCAATCTGAGTGAACTCCGGAGTCTCGCCTTTTGAGACACCCACACACACCCCCACCTCACTGCCCAAATTCAGCTTCTTGAAGCTGTGGCTAGCCATCAGATCCTGATTGCCCTCCTTCCATATGGGAGGGAGGGTACGTATTTGCGCGCGACGACTCGTGCGCCTGGAGAAGGCACGGGCTGCACAAAAGAAACTGGCCTCAGGTGACTCAGCTTCGTTCGAGTTCCGGGTGTGCTCAGAAAGTCGGCTCCCCAACATGGTTCGCTTTCCTCACGCCCGATTCACAAAAAAAAGGGGGAACAAAGCAGACAGGCCCATATTTGAAAGGTTTGCGGGTATTTCTTGATACGCCAGGCGTTACTCCGTGCTTTCGGTAAAGGCTCGGGGGCCTTTTTTGTTGGCCCCGGGAGTGCGCTCAGGAAGTGCTCTGGAGAGTTTCACCGTTTCACTCGAGCACCACGCCGAGCAAGCCGTGTCTTGCGTTCTTTCGAGTTCTCGAAGGGGTTGGCTCTCTGGTTCAGGTCCTCGGCGCTTGTCCCGCCACTTTCGGGCTCAAACGCCGAGTAAGGAATTCAACCACGAGAAATCACGGACCAAAGGGGCGTCCTTTTTGGTTGCTTTGGCAAAAAATAGATGGCCCTGGTAAACCAGGTGGTTTACTCATCTACCAGGGCCATCTATTTCCCTCAAAAGGACACCTATCTCAGTGACTCGTTTTTGGATTTGTGTGTTGGTTTGGCCATGGTTTTGTAGTGGTTCTGCAAGGGAGTCCTTGGGAGAAGTCTGGAGGTTTTTCGTAGCGTTGGAGTCAAATTGGCTGGTTTACTTTTGGTGCATTTCGCTTGGATGTTAGGACTTTAACTTTTTGCCAACTAATGGGTTTTCCATCAAACCACTAAAAAAGTTAGTCACGTTTCGCAGGGGAGCAGAAAGCTACCAAGTGTCAGTGTAGCATTCCCGGACCTGTTTGGTCTTTCTGGAATCTGGACACTCTTCATTATTATTATCGCCCAGACGCTCCCGATCGATTTTGGGCCTTCAAACGGCCAGGTTTTGAGAGCCCAAAACCCCTCTGGGGTGTGCAATGGAGGGTCTGGGTCTTCCACAGGAGCGTCTGGGTGGGCCCGACCTTTCTTTGAGGGGTTTGGATTCGAAGGTTGGATGTAGGATGGGCAGATGGGCAGGACTACACCAATCCGAATCCCTAAATCCTTTGACCGAGCACCGTTGACATCCATTGACCAAAAGGTTCAGCTTGCCAGAGCAGAGCCGAGGTAACTACCGGGCCGTCACATTTGTCCACACCTCCTTGCAATTCGGGTCGCTCTTAAGTTGTTGTGTTTTTTTTTTTAATGTTTGGTACCATCATACATCTTTGCCTACCATCTTGGATCTTACATCTTTGCAACTGCCGAGCTGAGTTCCGGAACTCGGACTTGACTCAAGTTTTGGGCTTTGACAATGTTAGTCGGTTACTTTTGTGGCCCATCCACTCACTCGGTGAACATCAAATCCTGAGAGGGGTGGTGGAACACGCAAACCTGTCGGGGGCCTAAGGATTCGATTGGGGTGTATGTCTTCTTCCCAAGCGGGATCCAACATGATGCAACTTGGTGTTCCTTTTGGTTTCCCGGAAATATCATAATTTCCAGAGGGTCCCTTGGTACCCCATACTTACGGCTTTGGGTTTGGTTTAATCGCTTTTTGTTTTCCCGAACAATGAGGAACACAAGAGAAACCACGGGCTCTACCGAGCCAAGAACAGGAGCCACCTGCATGGCGGCTTTTTGTGTTGAGAGTGGGGCAAGGGCAGGGGGGCAAGGGAGGCGAACGCAACTTTCAGCTCGTTTTCTTGAGGGGACCTGCTGGTTGCGTATTGCTTGCTTCCTGTAGGTCTTTTCAAGGCGCCCGGCTTTCCAAACGCGTGCCTTGAACTTTTCCACAGCAAAGAGGGCTCCGGCCTCAACGAAACGATGCCCGGCGTGGGGCCAAGATTTCTCCGGCCAGGCGCTTCTCTGGCGTTCCACCCCCCTTCTGCCAGAGAAAGGCGAATGCGCGATGAGGGCTTGTGTCATCCGTGCTTAGCCTTCGCACCAGCGCAAAGGCAGGAGGACAGATCTGGTAGGTTCTGTGCCTGAAATGGCGACACTCTCACTTCCTGAGTTGCTAGACCTGAGTACTTAGAGCGTTTGGAAGATCATTTTAGTGCGTCAGCTACAAAGTATGGTGACTCTGCTTGGGTGATTCACTCAGAGGTGAGTATTCGTGTGTCAAAGAATAAAGCTGCAAACTGGTGCCACTGAGCGATGCTTTGGCGAAAGGCAGCCTGTTCGACCACTTTGTGGCCAATCTGCGTGCTCTTGTGGGGCCAGCGTTTGCAAGCTCCAGCTTCCGGTGCAAAAAGGCCTTTGGAGTATCCATCGGACCTTTGACCTCACGTTGCCCAAGCTTTTGGCTCGTACGTGGAGCAGGCATCTCCCTCATCCGGAAAAGGTGTTCAACGAGACGTTGTGCAATTCCCAGAGGGTCCCTGAGGGTACCTCGTATTTTCCCCGGATCTGAGGATGTCCTCTCAACGAATCTTTCTAGGAGCCCCTCCAACCCGAAGCCCTAATCTGAGGCCCATCAACCCGAAGCCCGAATCTGAGGCCCATCAACCCAGGCCTCAAAAGTCGTGTGCTCCTAGGCCCTCTACGAACCAAACCCAAAGCCGAAGAGAGAAAACGGGGAGTACCTAGAGTCTCCTCCTGACCCTTTGAACATATTCTCGGCCATGACCCGAAATTGAACTGACCCCATGACCCTTTTGAAATCGGGGCATGGGGCACCCCTTTTTCCTTGGGGTCAGAAGGAGGGCCCTTTTTCTCACCCCTTTCTTGGGGGGAGGGTTCCACTAAAATCGACAAAAAAGACAAAAGTTGGTACCAACTTATTCTAACCTCTCTACTGGAGGACCTAGCTCTGGGGAATGGCGCCCATCGAGCCAAGTCCTGGCACGAAGGTCTTAGGCCGTCGCGGCGGCGACTAACCCACGTACTGAGAAGGAAAAAAAAGCGGCGGAGCGCGCGCGCGGTTTCGCGAGAACCTCCTGGGGAGCGTTTTCCTTTTGAAAGTGATTCCCACTTGGGTGAGCCTTTGTGGAGGTGAGAGGTGGTTGTCCTTGTGGTTGTCCTTCTTGAGCGTTTTCCTTTTGAAAGTGGTTCCCACCCACCATCACTTTTCAGGGGCTTCTCCGTGCCAGTCAATTCGCCCGGTGCTTTGCACCCAGCAACGAGGAGACCACGGGTGCCGGTCCCTGCACGCCGCCTGGCGCGACGTCGCCGGCGAGGCGGCCTCGCAGCCCGGCCAGGAGTGCCAGGCATGGCGTGGCATGCATGCGATCAATGGAAGCCCCGAAGCTTCCGTTGGTTTGTCGTTTTCGTTGTTTTTTTTTTTGGGGGGGGGGTCATGTGCTTAAGATTTTTTGGTTCCCCCCCGTGTTTGCTCCCGATGGTTTTTGGGCCCTCAAAATGGCTGTTTTCAAAGGCCCCCGATGGGGTGGGCCCGAGGGCCTGCACTGGAGGGGTCATGAGCCTTAGGGTGGCGGTAGTTTTTTTGTCATCTGCTTAAGTTGTTTATTTCCCCGGGTTGTTTTTTGCAGGGCATCTATCATTACTGGACATTTGATTGTTTGTTTTTCCTGGGACTTAAGCGAATGGAAGTTTTTGTTTGGGGTGAGGTCATCACCCCTTTTTCCAGGGGTCAGGGAGATGTTTTTCACAAAGTCCAGAACGGGACTGCTCTGCTGCGAAGAACAGCGAAGCTGAGGGTAAACAGGTTCTTGGACGGAAACCATACAAACCTCGGTTGCTGTCTGCTCCCCTGCTACAAGTTTAACGTTTAGTGGTTTGATTCGGAAAACCCATTGGTTGGATCAAAAAGTTATTCAGTCCTAACATCCCTTGGCAACATGTCGCAAAGAAAACCAGAGGGATAATCCAACCAGTCAGTTCCTTGCCCAAACGCACCCGACTGCAAGCAGGTCGCAAGGCGTGCCCCCCATGACCAATCAAGGTAAGGCTTTTGGACCCTTGCGCCCAACTCAGACCTGCAAAGGATCACCTTTTCCTCCATGAAAACAAGAAATCCACAAGTCACTGGTAAGCTGAGTCCGGCAATCACCCCGAAAACGAAAAGAAAAACTGGGAAAAAGGCAAGGATGTGGCACGTGGTTCTTGTGTTTTGTCAACTCACTTCCACAGTGGATTTGCCCAAACAGTCACGACACTCCTACCTGGAGTCTCCACGACCCTTTAAAAATGGTTGGTCATTGCCCAAAATTAAGGGGTCATGACCCCTTTTTCTAGGGGTCATGGAGACTCTAGGTCTGTATCACTAGAATGGTCCGAGTCGAAAGAGTCAAAAGTCCGAAGCGGAACTCGGGAAGTGAGTTGAGGGAACTTCCCTATTAACCCCCGCACTTGCCCCTTTCAAACCCAGAAATATAAGGCGATCACCTTTCGGGGTGACTAAAGATGGGAACCAACCGAAAGGTCGAAAGGTCGAAAAGTCAAAAGTGAGAAGGTCATGCCCCTATTTTAAAAAGGGTCATGAAGGGGCGAAAGTGCAGGTTGCCAGTTGGAGCCACGGTAGTCCTCAAAAACAAACCCGCCGGAATGCAGCGCAACCTCGGACCTACTTCGTAAGGCACATCCGTATGGATTCGGCCGATTTCGATGCGATGCTTTTGCATGCGGTTCGTTTGTTTTTGCCGTTTCTCTTCATTTTCACTGGGGCTGCAAGGCGTTCGTTCTCTGCAGATCAACAGATCTAGAGAACTGTTTGGATGCGTTTTTTGGGGATTTCACCTGCTCTTCCCCTTGTTGTTCTTTTTTGCAGTGCTCTTTTAATATCCTACAGGGGTGGATCCACAAAAGCCGTCCCAAAGGAGATTGCTTTACAGGCGGTTTTTTTTGTTCCATGTCAATCTCATTGCTCTCAGTTGCCCCCAAAAGCTCATCGTTTTGACCAACAGGCCCATGAGAGGCCCGAATGCCTTTGGCTCTCCAGACGGAACCCCCTTCACTGGTCTCCCGAGATTACTATCTTGCTTCATTGGCGCAAGCCACGCTCAAAAAGATTGTTCCCCTAAAAAATAAAAACCTGGACCTGTGAGTCCCTGAGTCCCATTGAGTGAGTCTCCCAAGTCCCTAAATGGATACACCGAACCGCGCATCTACTCTGGTGAAACATGTCCGAGTTACAAGGCACTAAAGGAGGTCGCCAAGATTTGGGCATCACTGCTCCACTGTTGGCATGTGTGTAGGTCTTTTGTGTTGTTGTTTTTGCTTCAGGTCATTTTAGTAGGCCTTGCCAAAAGCAACGTGTCCCAGACCCCCTGTGCAATTGCCTGGATCCAGGCCAACCAGTTTAGGGTAGAGCACCAAAATGTTTTGCCCAAGTTGCGTTTGCCACTTTGGACTCGGCACTTTGTTTTAGGCCTGTTTGTTTTTTGTTTCTGAAGCCTGGAATAAGCCCTGGTCGGATTTTAAGATTCATGATTGTTCGCTTAATCCATGGTTTGGCCATGCGTTTATCAGTGTGAGGGCTGATATGTTTGCAACGGAGATGCGGATCGTAGGTACCATATGACCTGCTTTAGTGTGGGGATGGACCAGCAAAACGGCTGGGGCCTCCGTTCCATGTGTTTATGTTTGCTCGCACAATTAATTGACCAATACTGTGGCTGGACGAAGTGTGTTCGCACCACTTCGAAACTATGGGACACCATTGTTTGTTGGTATTTGCAGATGATTGATCATTCCAGGTTTCTTAGATGGTGCAGGGTTTCGACCATGCACAGTATGTGTTCATACCATCATTTGCCTTTGAATGTTTGTGGGAAGCACCGCCTCCAAGAAACCAGTTTCAGGAATCTATGGTTGTTTGGCTAACTTCCTGCAGTGGCAGTGGTTTCCGGGAACCTCGCGTTGCAACAGGTTCATGACCGGCGCAACATTCACCGAATCGCCAAGCATTTATGCACCAATGGACCGGGACAACTTATACTCAACCCAGTGGATCTATTTACCCGTACTAAAAACCAAAAGGACAGTAGCCGGTTACCGGCTATAAGGGCAACTGGGATTGACTGGGCAAGCCAAAACCAGGTTGGTTTGCCACCCCCCTCACATCAATCCCGTTACACTTCCCCCCCTCCTCGGAACCAGCTTGAAGATAGCTGGCTCAGCCTAGGGCCCATGCTTTGACAGGGTTCCGAGTGAAGCTTCCTTGAGGTTCGCTTTGTTCATAAGGTCATTGAGTTATCCTTCTGGGAAAAGCCATTCGCGGAAGTTCTCCAGGAAGTTAGCTCAAACTCCTGGCTTTTGGTGGGCATTCTGAATTGGATAATATCCTGGGATATGGTGTCCACTGTGGATGGTGGCAAATCCATTTTAAAGCCACCGTTTTTGGGGCACCCTTAAACAGACACAGTTCACACCACTTGAAAAACATGGTTGAAACCACTGCTTGTTGGTGTGTATAGATATATAGGGAAATGGAATCACTCCAGGGTTCTTAGCCAGTGTTGCTTTCAAAGCACGTTTTCCCGTTGGCTTTCCTTCAAAATCAGCGGACTCCCCCCAAAACGGCGGTTTTCCTTCTGGCTTTCCTTTCAAACCAGCAGATGGAGTCTCCTTCTGACCTTTCAAAAATGGTTGGTCATTACCCAAAATGAAGGGGAGTCATGACCCCTTTGTCCTAAGGGTCAGAAGACGACTCCAGGCAGTTTCGTTTTCCAGCCCCAAGTTGTTTTTTCTCGCCAAAAAAGAACAACATTTCGCCGAGGTGCGGGGCGCACTTCTGCGGCGCAGAGCCTTGCCTGCGGAGCACGTGGCTCTCGTCGTTTTGTTTTTTTTCTTCTTCTCTTTTTTGTGTTTGTTCTTCCATTTGGTGAAATGACTATTTTTTATTTCCCCGTTGGTTGTAAAGGGAATCGATTTCACTACTGGATATATTTTCTCATGTTTTCAGGGGACGAGAACGCAAATGGAGGTGTTCCCTCCCTGAGTTCCATTTAGGTCCCCCAGCAATTGGTGCCCTTTTACCGCTTCCTTTTTGGGGGGAGGGTTTCCCTACTAAAATAGACTACCGAAAAAAAGTTGGTACCTTTACTCCAGCCTCTCTACTGGAGTACCTAGTTCATCTCTTTTGGGGTTTGGACCATCTTGGTAAACAAAACGTGCATGGACAATTTGGCCAATCCACTTTGGAAGTGAGAAAAATGGTACACCCCAGTTATGATGAGCTCCCGAGAGGCTAAAACGAGCGAGCCCCCGAAGGTTCTTGACGAGGGGGCGGGCCTTGATTTCTGGGTTGCAAATGGCAGAAGTTTGCCAAGACATGGCTTTGGGTCAAAACCAATGGTAGCATGTTGGGGTAGGTGCACCACCCATTTTAGTCTGTTTCAGTGGGGACTGGGATGTTCACTGGGGGTACGGGATTTTGAACCATGGCCACATATCAACATTGCGGATGATTGCCTAAACACTCCTATGTAAGACATATTTACCCACACCCTGCAAATGGGTCAGGTGTTGGTACATGCAGTCTGGGTGGACAAACTCCAATCTTGGTAGAGAACTTGCCCCCATGTTCAATCCATGCCAGGTGCAGGATTCAGGATGTTCTCCATGAGTATTACCCTCCCACCAACTAATATGGAAGTGCAAAGGCCAACTAACCAACAGGAAAGTCGTCTTTCTACAGGGGTCTTTTTGCACAAACCCATGTTAATTAGCTGGTGGGAGGCTATGTTTCTTCCTTTTTGGTTTCAAAAGCAATCTATCACTACTGGACATATGATTATTTTCTTGGGGGTTAAGCAAACAGAAGACCAGACAAATGACTTGCCCACTAAATGGAACAAGTTGAACCTCCCCGAAAGAAGAGGGGTGCCTCTTTGAGAACCTCGCTGAGGCGGTAACCCCTGAGGCCGGCGGTGCGCGAGGTGATATTGTCGAGTTGTCGAGTGACATGGGAAACCACCCCCCAAATCACCTCTTTTTTTTGTTATAAATATGTTCAACCGCTGAAAGCTTTTGGGCTTTTGCTCATGCATATATGTATGTATATATGCGTTTGTTTTGTTTGGTTGAGAGTGGCCTCCCGTGCTTTTTAGGGGGTTCCGAAAAGTGCTTCTCAGAACCATGGGTCTGGATGATACTCCGTTCAGCTCTGGCAGAGGCGCTGCTGAACGTCCACTTACCTTCGCCTCTTGGCCGGGGCTTGTCGGATTCGGGTCAGCCAAGTACCCCGATATGCCTCTAGTAGTCTACTAGGTCTCCCAGCTAGGTGCCCTTTGTCTACAGTTTCTTTTTTGGTTGGGAGGGTTCCCTTACGAAAACAGGCTACAGAAGAGGAAAAGAAAAACAAAAAAAACACGGTACCCCTATTCCAACCTCTCTACTGAAAAACCTAGTCTACAATGTGCCAAATGCAAGGCCAATATAAGCAGGCAATCGGTATTCATAACATGCATATGCACAACGTGTTTTAGGCTTGGCTTGGTTTGTTTGTTTTTAGTGGATGGCTGCAAAAGACAACTACTAATGTGCTCACATGGACATAATATGTACACATCAGATACATATATATATATATATATATGTGCGTGTTTGTGCGTATAATATGTCAGGGTGGACCTAGGTTGCCGAGGAAAATACTTGCTGGAGCCCAAAGGCAAGCTGAGAGCAAGGTCTCCAATCCCAAAGTGAGTTCTGATTCTTGTGGGGCTAAACGAGATACTGTGGGGGGACAAAATCCATTTCGCGCCACTTGGAAACTATGGTTGAAACCATTTCTTGTTGGTATTTTCAGGGGAATCATCATTCCACGATTTCTTAGATGGTGCAGGATTTCGTCCATCCACAGCATGAACAGTTTTATGTAGGTGCAAGAAACAAAAAGAGGCACCCGCAGCTAATGCCTCTTTCTCGAATTTTCGGATTCAGGTGCCTGGTTTCCTGAAGGGTTTGGGTCCATGCTCTCCTGCATTTGTTTTGCGTGAAACCCATCTTTTGGTTGGTCGGATTCATCTACACATGGGTTTTATTTGGGAGTAATTTAGATCGCCCAACCACTAATGTTGACCCGGATTAAAGTTCTTCATAGGGGGGGGTGCCCCTGGTTTTGGTGGGGATTCTCCACTTTTGCAGGGGAACAGGGTCAACATCAGCACACACACACGGGCTCCATGACCAGCACAGGGGTCAAACCAGAGTTCTGGCAGTTTCCAGTTGTCTCACACAGAACCTCTGAGTTGGCTCCATTGCGCAAAAAAAGAAAGGGGCCGGTACAAAGGTGGTCCTCTAAACCTAGGTCTCCCAGTAGTGCCCTTTTTAAGCCCTTTGGGAGGGTTCCTCTACTAGAATAAGGACTACAGAAACAAATGGGTACCCTTATTGTAACCTGTCTACTGGAGGGGCTAGAAACCTAAATAGGGTTTACGAATCTTTCGAGGCCAAGCCAGTGCCCCAGCCAGGCTGCGCAGGTTTTCCCTCAAGGGCTGCGCGAATTCATTGGGAGAAGGTCCCAACTGATGGATTCAGACTGGAGGGAACACCCAAACTTGAGACTTCTATTGGGTTGGATCTTTAGGCTCTATTTTTTTTGCAACATCAAGGCGTTTTCCACTAAACCACAAAAAAGTTAAACTTTTTGCACGGGGGTCAACAGCAACCAAGCAAACATATTGAAAAAGGGTTTATCAATTAATCCGGATGGGAATTGGCAGCCCGGAAGGTGTCGATGCCGGGACCTTCACTTCCCACCCTTGCCCAGTTTGCGCCCTGCTAGGCCGTTTGGTTTCTTCTCTTTCTTCTTCTGGAGGGTTCTCTTTTTCAGTTCCACCAAGCAAAAGTGCAAATCCCTCCAAACCACCAGAAAGAAATCCAGGTTTGGGCAACGAGGGCGGGTTAGGGCACAGGTCGAACAGTGGGAACCGGAAGGCCCCGTTTCGGCGACTTTGACACTGAGATGCCCCCCTAGAGCGAGGCTGTGTTCAAGCAACGGAACACCAAAAGGTGGTTGTTGCACAAACTAATTGCCCGGCATGTTTGGCTTTTTGCACTTTTCGCCCTTTCGGTTTTCCATCGTTTGTTTGCCTCAATTTTGCCTTTCAACCATCAAATGAGATCACTTTTTGGGCCGCAGAAGAAGATGGCTGGCTTTCGCGATCTTCCACGTCGGGACATTCGACCCAGCCCAGAGGATCGATTGCGATGGCATGCTGGGCGCGAGCGTTCCCAGCTCCGCCTCCCAATGGCAGCAGCTCGCTGGGGCAACGTGCGCGTGGCAACGGGCGTTGGGCGTGGTTCGGGAAAACCGCAACAAAAGGCGCCTGACGACTTGGTCTAGGTCCCCCCTTTCTCACACCTTTTTGAGGGGGGGGTTCCCCTAAAATAGACAAAAAAAGAGAAGAAAGGTGGTGCGCTTATTCAAACCTCTCAAATCTGGAGGACCTAGTGATGGTTCCCAGCCATCCGGTTGCTTCCATATTTGTTGATTTTGTTCTGTTGGCTTTTGATGGCAATCCATCACAGCTGGAAAGAAGTTTTGTTTTTCCAGGGGCCTTCAAGCTTGGGCATTCAGATTTTTTAGTCGGTTTGGTGGTTGCCTGTTTGGTAGAAAGACTTGGCGTAAAGACCACATGTGTCATCTTCTTCTTTCGGTTCTTTTCTGCTATGTCATCTATGTCATCCGTTTTTGTTTTTTGCAAGGAGGCTTGGGGGAAGGGCGTGTTGGCGTCCTTTTTGCGATGAGTGCAGTATACTCGTCGTGATGTTTTCCTTTCGCCGTGCCGTAGCTTTCATAGGGATACCGTGCCGGCAAACAAGCATGGTTTGGTGCAGAGGCCGCTGTTGGAAGTCTATGACATGTTAAAGCACGTGCAACCCGCAGATGAAAGACTTTTGAAGAACCTGGACTTCATGGTAGTTTGGGAAGACCATCGTTTGCAACCTCCAAAAACATGGATGGTTCACCCAACTCAAGAATGGCTCGCTGGCAACCTAAAAAGTGAAGGAAACAAAGGTACAACAATGTTTTTGTGACATCCAACAAGTCCTGGAGAGTTTGTAGCCAATCCAAAAGGGATATCCCCAAAACCATGGGAATTCCCCAAAACCATGGGAATTCCCCAAAACCATGTTCCAAAAACGTGGATTTTGTTCCAGCCAATCCACTGGATCGCAAGTGCGAACAAGCTCCAGAGCCCGGATTGGCTCCACCTGCAGCAACCAACTCACTTGTCGAGCGTGTGTATTTGGGTGTGTGTGTGTGTGTCTGTTTCTTTCACCACCATGTTTTTATTTTGGTTTCAAGGGAAACCAAGCAAATGGGACACCGGCGGGAAACCATTTTAGGCGTTACCTTTTGGAGCTGCAACAGGACTTCCTACAAAGGAGGGCATTTTTTCTCGGGAAAGCGCGAGGCAAGATTGGTTCGTGTACAAGAACTTCTTCAAAAACTCCCCGCTGGACGTCGGCGCCCGTCTCTGAAGTGCTTGACTTCGGACGTGAACCGGGGGCAAACGCTGACTTTGTCAACATCATATGAAGGAACCCAATTTGGGACCGCTTGCCATTGTCACTCCCTGAATTCCGGACTTTGAGCTTGGGAAGACCATTTTGGTGGTAAATAAGACCATAGTAACTATATGGCTATGGATCATAACCTATACCTCCATTTTGGGGCGGATTTGTTCATCCATGTACCACCTTTGATGTTCACCTGGGGTTTCCTGGGTGTTGACAACCACTGCCATAGTTGATGGTTCCCTCGCCAAGTAGGGGGTTCAGGAGTGCAGACGTGGGCAGCGCACATTGGGCCTGTGAACCGTGAGCTCCTGTAGGTGGGGTTTTGGTTGATGCCTGGAAACCTATGCCTGGCTCCACGCTAGCTTGGGCTGTGTCCAATTTAGTAAGTGGTAAGTAACCCACGTCGTAACCTACCAGGTCCCCAGCGGAAATAGTCCAGTTTTGTTGTTCAACCTAGGAGCCACCAACTCAGAACACCCCAAAGAACAAGACAAGGCACCTACCACACATGACTTCAGGGAATGTTCGGAGTCTGTTGGGAGTGCTCTTGATGTTTGCAGTTCTTTGGGGTGCATTGGTTGTTTGTGTTTTGCCTTTGTTGCGCGGGTCTGAACATTACGCAACATATAGTATATATGTATATGTATAGTAGGTTCCTTCATGCATTTGGCAAGTTATCCTGGACAGACTGGCGAAACGAGCTGGTGTTGTCTCGGGCGGGGGAGGCAATCTTCTAGCAAGCCCTTCTTAAAGGGGTGAGGTGGGGTACTAAGTAAGTGGTTACTAAGATTGGTTATAACCCACTTATCATGGTTATAAGTCTCCTAAGTGGGTTCTAGCCAACCCTGGTAACCACTTCCTAAGTACCCTGCACCTGTAAGTATTCCAGCAAACTCTATTCCCCGTGAGTGCGCGACTTGTCAAGGCAGCCTGGCGGCTGGTAGGGCAAACATACATTTTCTTAAGCTGTGCTGTTTCGCCTCCCGGTGTTGAGGGGGAATGGTTATCCCAGTGGATCCATTTGCCTGTGTAACAGGTAGCCAAGGGAACCACAAGTTAAAGGCCACAAGGCAAAATAGCTGATTACCTACTATAGGCTTGACCAGCATCCACTGGGCATGACTGGGGTCACATGTTTGTTGGACCAACCAAAGGTTAGATGAATTTGGCGCCTTGAAGCACTGGTCGCAGGTGAGGGAATATTCAAGGCACCCTCCCTGCAAGCCGGGTAAGGCTCTTGACAAAAGGGGTGCTACCCAAATTGTCCTTAAGATACCCCTTCACCAACATGAACCATAGCAGGCCCCTTGAACAGGTGTTCCCCAGTTTTACTGGGAACGCCCATTCAGGCTTCATGATTTCACCAAGAAGGGTTCAGGTGCGGCACCCGTGTGCCCTGCCTACAGAGTGCCCTTTTCCCCCATGGCCACTGAAGGGGGGTTTGGGTTAAAGGGCAGGTGCAAGACCAAGAGCAACAGTGTTCCGTTTTTGGTCTACACAACAACAGAACCGAACTTTCTCTGATGTTAAAGAAAGCCTGTCACTACTGAACACACGTTCTTTTTTGTTTGAGGGGACTTCTGCGAATGGATGACATCAACTGAAAAGCTTGCTTGCCCAAAGCGAGTCGACCTTTTGACATTGTAATTGGGTTTGCATGTTTAGTCATGGTCTCAAAAGGTTGATCTTTTGTTTCTGGGTCATGCCAACCCCCTTAAATATGGAATTGGGGAATCCATTTATGGTTCTAGTAGCCCTTTCATGGGGAAGATTCTCGGGAAGACTTGGAATGACCCTGAAATAACCCATTCATCCGATTTGGTTTCCAATTTGAATTCGGTTTTCCCCAAAACCGGCTCATGGCCCCAACTCCCGGACTTGGAGAAAAGTCCTATCGCAGGGATCGCAAGTTTTTGTCGTGGGCCTCAGGTCTCTCTCCCTGAATTCCCAGACGTTGGGAATTCCCTCGCGCCATGTTTGTGATCTCCCAAAAATGGATGGTTTCATGGGAATGAGCATGGGTGGTCTTCAGGGGAATGAATGAAACTGTGGGAGTTCCCAAAAACCATGGTTCAGAGTTTTTCGCCAAGTCACTCGATCGGAAGTGAGCCAAGGAAGCATGGGTTTCCTGGGCGAAAATAAGCCCCTTATGACCTGCCGGAAACCAAACCCTTGTCATGGCCCCAAAAGGTTGACCTTTTGTTTCTGGGTCACCCTTAAATATGGAATTGGGGGAGGGGAGTGACCCCTATTTGACCCCATGAAGTCCATGTATGGTTCCATCTTATGGTTGGAAGACCTTCTTTCTTCCTTGACCCCTATGTTATTCATGGCTCCATTTGCTGGTTTTCGGCACCATCAGCCGCAGGTGCCGCGGGAGACCGTCAGGGAGTGCGCCTTCGGCCAAAGCGAGGTGCAGCGCCGTGGTTTTGGCTCAGGCGGAAGTACTAGGTGTTGACTGTCACTCACTTGGGTTGCGCGTGTGTTGAACCCGCGCGTTTTGAGGGGACAACGGACCACCCTACAGTTGTGGAAGAAGTTGGCTGAAACAATGCTGTGAAGTGGTGCCCTTTCTCACCCCTTTTTTGGTTGGGAGGGTTCCCCTACTAAAATAGAGTATGCAGATAAAATATTGCCCTTTTTCTAACCTCTACCGGAGGACCTAGGGAGAATCAAGCCGCGTTTGATTCGCCCGAGTTTCCCATGTGGTGGTCTTTGTTTTCGATGTTTTCGCTTCTTTTTGGCTTAAGGTTTGGGGGTATTGGGTGGGGGGTATTGGTGAAAGAGGAAGCTTGTGAAAGTTTGCAGGTACTTTGTTCTTGAGGGAGGTGTCTCTTTGGCCAAACGTTCGAGGTGAACGCAGTTTTTTCCGCAGTTTTTCCTGAAACATGTGTGGAGTTGTTTTTGTGCAGGACGTTTGGAGCTGCACGAGTTTGTTTCACGTGAGGAAGTGCAGTTGGGATTCAGGCATCCGTGTGGCTGCCATTGAGTTTCGAAGCTGGGAAATGCTGAGATATGCAGATGATACCAAAATCAGCAGAGGACCCTTTGAGGCCACACTACCATGAGTTTGCTTGGTGCTTCTTAGTGCCAAAAAGGGCTTGTCAACAGGGCCCGCTGTCCCTTTTTGGTACTCCCTCTATCTTGGGCACAAGATACACCAGGGTCCCCAGGGTGTTTTGTTGGTTCCCTTTTTGTGGCTGGTTTGAAAGGGACACCTTTTTGGAGGTGGCTATTTTGACACACGCACACACACCCATCCACAATCAAACCCGGGTAGAAGAAGGTTAGTAAGGGATAATCCCAGCCATAAATAGCTGTGGCCGCCTTCTTAATTCTTTACATGGTTCTGGGTCGACCTTTTAGTACCGGGTTTTGCTTATGACTCTCTTGTTGTTGCCAAGGGACCCGCAAGGTAAAATTCGGCCAAACAGGACAGTTGGCCCGGCATGGGTTTCTGAACTGCGCAAGTTGCTGCAGTCCTTTCTCCAGAGGTAGGGGTTCAGATTCTCCCTGCCGGAGCTGCTCTCCCCTTTCAATTGCTGCTTGTATAGGTCCACATATTAACCCATTTTTCTGCAGCCCCCCCCCCCCTTGTCGAGGTTTGTGGATGTGGGCGCTTTTCACCCCATCCATCTCTCCAACACCTACTTCTTCGAGCGCTGCTTGGGCTGGCGAGCCTCGGACAAACAGCTTTGGGTGAACCAAGTCCCTTGTCCCTTTTTGCCTTGGTTTCCCCTTGTTTCCCCTTGTTTCCCTTGATGTTCCCTGTTTTTTTGTTGGTTTCCTTTGGTTTCCCTTGGTTTCCCCTGGTTTCCCCTTGTTTCCCTTGATGGATGGTTTGTCTTGCTGGATGTGATTGCTTTCGCTTGCTTCCCGTGCTTTCCCCTTGTTTTTCCCTTGGTTTCCCTTGACAGCTGCGTTTTCGAGGTGCAAAGGGAAAACAACAGGAAACCGCCTTTGCGGGCGGTCCCCTATTTATTTTGACACACCCATCCATCGGTCAGTGTTCTGGGGGTGCCCGTCAGGGCGGCGTGAGTCGGGCGGCTTGGGGAGTTCAGTGTTGGCAATTTCCTTTCCAGTTGTTTGGTGGAACCCGGCCCTTTACAATCCCATTCTGCTTGGCACCATGTCGCTCGAAGCGGTCGCATCATCTAGCTGAAGCAGAATTTCGAAGATTTATTGGTGTGTCTTTTTTGAGGGTACCCCTTTTTTGTCGTTTGAAAGGAAAACCCAAAGGAAATCCGCAGTCTTGAAATTCCCCAAGAAAAGACGCACCCATATTGGCCCAGCCTTTTGTGCCAAACACGGTCAACAAAAACAAGTGATTTATCAAGCTTTGGGCGCTCCAAAATCGAGCCTGGCGCATATTCGAGATCAGCTGGCTAAGTGATTTTTCGACAGGTGTAGAAACTAGAAACCCTGCTTAAAGGAATCGGTTAATCGGTTCCTTTGTTTCCCCAAGCGGTATAAATAAAAACATGGATGGGCACCAAACAAGTGAAGAGTTTCCTGGGTCCCCCTGAGACTTCCCTAGGGCGGGTTGATGGTTGCTACATGGGTGTTCGATTGTTGGGAACCGTTCAGTGGTACCCCACTTATAAGTCCCCCGTTCAGTAGAGATCACCCTCATAACCAAGCAGGCCAACCCTTTCCCGAACATCCAAGTTAACCAACCAAGGGGCTGGAGTCATGCTGTTTCCGGGGATTAGACTCATAAAATAGGGTTGCTGTTTCCCTTAAGCTGACCACTTGGCTGACTTTGATTAATCGGGCGAGTGGGAACCACCAATAGAAACACCAAAAGGCAAGTGCTTGGCAATCTTCTATAGTGCTAACTGGGTGGGGTGCAAGTAGGCGGCGTGACATGTCCCGATGAGCTTTGTCATCCGCTTGACCGATTCTTATTGGGGATGTATGTGCCATCCACATTCGCCCGGGCTTCCCTTGGCTTTCTTTTTCTTGCGTTTCAGCGAAACGAGACGGCCAGGTTTTTCGGCCAAACATGGCCAAGGGCGCACACGAGTGTCAACCCTGAAGGAGCAACTGTCACACTTCAACATGACATGTGTGAGTGGCACAAGGATACGACAAGGTCCGCCAAAAAGTGCGAGGCCCCCAACAATTCGTTTTTTTGCAGTTCCTCAGAGATTCAAGGCTTCGTTGGGATTCTATTGGGGTTTGTTTGGCTTTGTTGGTCTACTCAAGGCTTCTTGCGTTCCTTGCTACTTATAGTGTGCTCACACGGGGGAACACGAGCTCATCATGAAGCTCCCTTACGCAGATGCCCTTCCTCCACTGCGCCTGCCCTGAGAAACAGAGCGTCCCTTCCATTTGCTTGTTCGGTCCCCTGGGAAAAAAGACCGACATATGTCCAATGGTGATAAATGTCAAACCAACAAGAATTAATAACACGCAAACGGAAGGCTCCATGCTCCCCCTTTTTTCTCACGTCTGACCACATCACCTCACTGACAGGAAACTGGCTTGGCCCAGGGTGTATCTTTTGGCCTTAGGTAGAAACCCCCCGGGGTCCACTTGATGTTCCCCATCACTTCCTGAGTTCCTGGGCTTTAGTCGCTTTTTTTCGGGTTTGCGGCAAATCATCCACTCGATCGGACGTGAGATCCCATCCAAAAACTGCCTCGGCGCTTCGGCCCTCTCGGCAGCGCGTCGAGCGGGAGCCTGCGGCTCTGAGGCGGGCTCTGCGTGGAGCCCAACCCCTCCATGCACCCCTTCTTCGAGGCTCACAGGCGGAAACGCCCCGGGGAAAAAAACAAAAAAACATGCGAGGCTTGTGGAAGGAGTTGGTTTCAACTGGCTGTGGGTCAAAATACAACAGCCAGGGGACCGCAGATGTTAGTTCATATTTCCATTTACCAGGGTTGAAATTTGGGTACCCATGTTTGACCCGCAGCTAACTCACTGAAGGGGTTCTCAGATGGTAATTCTGTGTCAGATCAGTTGCGCTGGCTCAACAGTTTGGGTAGGGGGGGGGAAGGGGGAAGGGCGGGCCAAATGTGAGTGGAATGTCCTTTCGGTCAACTCAACCCCAGTTGATCGAAAGAAGGGTTCCAAGTCCAGTTTGGTCTTCTACCCGGGGCCCACGGGTTACGTTGAAGTTCTCGCGACGTGACGGGCTCAAAAGGTAAACCTTTTGCACCAGACCACACCGTCACTTGCAACATGCGAGAGAGGATCAATCGTGTTGTTTTCCCTCCCAATTTTAGCGACCCCTTTTAGGTGATCAGACTTTTGTTTCTGGGTCAACTGAATGCCATGAAGGGCGGTGGAGAAGCTAAGAACACGTTGCCTGGTGCTCAGGCCAGCCTGTGAGCTGGTGAAGAACTGCCGCGGACTCGACCGGAGGGGGCAGGCTGGTTTGGTGGAGGCTTCGCGTCGAAAACAAGCTGCCACTTTACAGACGGAGCCCCGCAAAAGTTTTAATTTGAGTAAAAATGATGAGGTTCCATGTTCATTTCCGGGGGAGGAAAGCCGGATCGTGATTTTCCAACAGCTTTCAACACATTCTCACTATTTCGGTGCCCGGATCGTGATTTTCCAGCAGGTCAGGCGGCTGAACAGTCTCCTTTTTCTGGATACGGTGGGTGCCCCTACCAGGTTTCGCTTGCCAACAGCCAACCCTTTGTCCTGCTAGTGTCCCCTTAGTCCGAGCCCAAAAGGTTAGCCTGGCATTTCTGGGCCCAAAGGGGCGACTGAGATCCTGCAGGTACACCAACCCCGCACAAAAGCCGCCCGGCATTTTGCAATACCCGAGGTGTATGGAGCCACCCCCGGCGAGCGGGGAGCTAAGCGGGCTTGAGAGCCGCCTGACCGCTACACAGAGCTTCCCGGAAGGACTTAGCCCCAGCCAGAAAACTTGGCTGGCCTTTGGTGTGACTATCTATTCCATCGCTCCAAGTACTCGCTGACTGCACCCATTTCTATTCTGGGCTGTTCAAAGGTCATCCGTGGCTTCGTAGGGATTATGGATTAGACCAACCCTCCATTTTGAGCAGCCCAGCTATTAAGCCTGCCAAAAGCCCTGACAGTTGGACTCCAGACGCTTTCATGGAGTGGCGACGAAGTTGTGTGGACCTCGGCGCCTTTCAAGGAGTTGAGCCCTCACCGGCACCGATTCGCGGGCGTTCTTCCTAGTGGCCCGACGGTTTCTGGGGCTTGTGGTCTCAAGAGGCAGAATCAGACGCTTTAGTGTATCCCCTTAGTCTGTGGTTGGGATCTCGATCGGAAGTGAGAAGCTGAACCTTGTATTTCCAGGCCTTTGTGGGCAATTGACAGTTGAGTAGACCTTTTGGATTGAAATGAGTTTGAGGGTCACCACGTTGTTTGTGGTGGTTTCAATAGACAGCAAAAGGACAACCATTTTGTTTGGGGGGGTCCAACCTCAAAGCAGACACCCAAATTGCTTTTCCATTGGGAAACAAAGAGAGCCACCCAATTTTGATACAAACCGTCAGGTTTTTTTTTCTTTTGTTTTTTTCTTTTTTTTTCCCGGGTAAAGGTGCAAGTGAAAGGTGCCTTGAGGGCATTTTGGATCAATGTTCAGGTTGCTATTCTCAGGATCAGGACCCTTGTTTAACTCACTTGCCCAAAGCCGACCTTTTGACCTTTTTTGTTTTCTTGTGTTGCTCCATTTTTGTTTCATAAGTCAAAAGATTAACCTTGTATTTCTGGGTCCTTTGGGCAACTGAGTTAATGCCGCATGGATCAGCCTCACCCTTCGTTCAGTGGTGGGTTAATAATCCCCATTTTCCGACTTTGCCAGCGCCTAGAAACAATCATAATAATGACCCCAGTGTCCTTTGGGCAGTGAGGGGTGTCCAAAGCTTGACCAACCATATCCAGCCGGTTTCAAGGTGGTGATGTCCTTCCAGAAGGACCCCATCGAGGCTGGCGAAGTGGCCCCGAGTTCAGTGGCGTTTTTGGTTTAGATTTCTCCTTGTTGGGTGGGGGGTCCTGCAAAAGTGGTGAACCCACAGAAGCCTTCCAGCTCTTTTCTACCAGGATCACTGGGCAACCGGGTGCTTCTTTGTTGGCGACGGCCATCCAGATGGCCCTTAGATCGCCTTGCATTTACTTGACTCACCTTTTGCAGCTTGCTTCGCTGTTTCTTTTTGTGGCCGGGTCTTGTGCGAATCGGATTTCGTATGATTTCGCCCATCCACTGATTAATCTATAGACCTTGTTGCCACCGGTCGAGTCACTGACTCATCAAAACACTTTCCACCCGCCAGTTTTGCAGCGGCGTCGAAATCAGCGATAGCCAGCAGAACAAGCTCCTCGTTTTGCTCGGCGAGAAGATGGTTTGAGACGGGAGCGGGTTTCTCCCTTGAGTGATCTTGAGTGACTACTTCCGGCATCTCGTCACTCATCCAGCTTTTTTTCAAGCAGATCCTCAGAGAGAACGGGCACTCGGTAGGCCTACATCCGGGAGGATGAGGGCAACACCACTGCAGACGATGTGAGCGCGGGCTCCTAGGAGCAGGCTCCTGAGGGCATTGGCAACTAGACGCTTCCTTGTCTGCTTGTTGCTTTTTTCTGACTTGGGTGTGGCTCAAAATTAAACATGGGGGTTACGCAGATGTTGGTCCATGTTTCCACTTACCAGGGTACCCGCAGCCACTTTAACTCTTTGGGATGATGCATTTTCCCACTCAACAGTAAAGTTTGCCGGATTGTTTGCTGCCACTAGACAGCAAATACTTCACTATTGGGGGCTGGGGCCATCGGCATTGTGAGGATCTATGGATTTACCACCTCAACACCCCTCTTCGCCACATCAGGTGTGGTTTGGAGGTAATGCTTATGTTTAGACTTTTAGCCTTCTGGGCGACTAGGCAACCTGGAGGTTGCCACCTTGAAACCCCTGTTAACCACATCATCAGGTATGGGTTGTTTGGAGATATGGATGCTTTGATGTTTAACAATACCACCAAAAAAACCCTCTTCCTGTCACTTTTTACTGCTCTCCACTCGGAATCGAATCATTATGATTTCGAATCAACTCCGGATTTCTCTGGTTCGATTCTAGGAGACCACTGGAAACAACGTTTCAACCATCATTTCTGGTTTCTTGGGTGGTGCGATTTCTGGATTTCGCAACCTTTCACGGTAGGACGGGCTGAATTGACTTGGGGTCAACCACCTTAATAAACCAACCACCTTCAACCGCAAGACCCATTTAACCACGGTGGGAGTGGTTTGGCGGTAGAAACCATTTTGGAATCTGGGGTCCTGGTGCGATTCCCCTACAAATACCAACCAATGTTGTGGTTTCAACCATGGTTTCTCAGGTGGTGCGATTTCTGGATTTCGCAACCAGTTGAATTGACTCGGGGCCAGCACTCGCGCCAACATCAGCGGTGCGCCGAGGCGGCGCTGTGAAGATCACCGGGGGCGGCAAGCGCCCGGAGTTCGTGGCCGCGTCTCGTCGGTTCGAGGGAGCTGACGGACGCGGGGAGTGGGGGCGGGGGAAGGGGGGGGGTTGGGGGTTTGCGTCGCATCCGTTGAATGGGAGATAACCTGCTTGCCAAGAACCAAAGTGGAGGAACCATCCGACTTTGAAAAAGTCCATGGTGCATATCCGTTCGCGGAGCAGTTTCGGAGCCTTGAGTTTAAAAACCAAACCTCCCAAAACCTCCCAAAACCTCCCAAAACCTCCAAACCCCTCTGCCCGAAACATGCCCAACCTTTTCCAAGTCGGAGGCCTCGTTTTTTGCCGGGGGGGAACCAAAAAAAAACACACAACACGCCCCAGGGCGCCCTTGGGCCGCTTCCGCCGCTCGCCGCCGAGGAGTGCCGCACGCTGGAGGAGATCTTGCGGTCCAAAGGCCTGGCGCGGCCGCAGGTCGTGGACTTCGTGCGGCCCGGCTCAAGGCGCCCGCGGGCGCACGCGCTTGCGCGCGCCTGCGCGCAAGCCCGCGCTTGCGCCGGGGAGGTGGGGTGTGGCGGTTGGTTTGTGGCGGCGTAGGGGAGAGTCGTGGGATGTTTTTTTGGCAGGGAGGGGAGGGGTGTCTTTGTTTCTTTTCGAGGTAGAGGTGTGTTTGTTTATTGTTTTTATTTTATTTTTTTTGGGGGGGAGGTGTTTTTTTTCAGGGAGAGGGGTTTTGGGAGGTATGGAGGTGAGCAGTACCACAAGGGTATATACCGCCATATACGCTTATGTTGGCAAAGGCATCCATACCGCCAAAAGCCCTCTCCCTGCAAATGCCCTTGAATCTGGGCGCTTGTTTCTGGGACAAAATGTTCCTGGTCTGCTAAAACCGTCACTCATGAAGGGTTCTGGATGTTTCTTGCATGAGGGCGCTTGCGGTTGGTGAATTCTACAATTGTGCCAATGGTTTGCTGGTTGTTGTACTGGTTTTGCCAATGTGCTCCCTCCTAGTCTTACATGTTTATGTTCTTCTTTGGGGGGTTCCCTTTTCAAGTCATCCACCGGAAAGAGAAGGTTCTCTTCCCTCGGCTACTGGAGGTTTGGGTTAGAAACAAGGAGGCAAATTAGATCGAGCTCACGTACTGGACTTGGCCTAGACAAACTAAGCTAGCAAAACCTGGGCTTGTGTCAACCTTGCCATGGGGTTCAGGATGGCTCAACAGCTAGCCCAGGGACCGGCTTTGGGCAAGACACACAACTGGCGACTTAAGAGC
>CAUJNA010003353.1:102500-162500 GCA_963377175.1 Effrenium voratum
TGTTGGCTTTATTTTGTGTTCATTTGTATTCGGGGGCTTCACCCCCCCTCCCGGCCCAAAAACAAAGAGGAGGCATCCGCTCGATCCGCTCGATCCGCTCGATCCTGCCCTTTCAAGGCCCGCGGGCTTCGGGCGATTTTCTCAGGAACGCCGGCTACGCCAAGATCGCGGTGCTGGGCGGAGACCACGTTTATGCTCCGGTCCCAGAGCCCGTTTTACCAAACCAAGCCACCAACTAAGGGTTAGCTGAAATGACTATTTGTGTTATGCCCCCCATTTTTGAGTTCAAAGGGAAGCGATTTCACTACTGGACATATTTTAGTTGGATGTGTAGAAAGCTGCAAAAAATCAGTTGCCAGCGAATCGACCTGAAATGATGTGTTGTGTTTCCCCTTTTTGGTGCATACATGACAGGTTAACCTTGAATTCTGGGTTCATTGGGCAACTGAGGAGCTTTTACAGCAACTCTGCCAAACACGCGCCAAAAACAAGGTTGAAACCACTTGGAAACCATGGTTGAACCATAACGTTGGTTGGTATCTACAGATTTGACGAATCCCTGAAGGAACCAAACCCAAAGCCCTAAACAAAAAGACAACTTGTTGGGCAAGGCATAGGGCATCAACTGAAATGAGAGAGGAGTTCCTCGTAAATGGGTCCTGGGCGAGGGGGGGAGCCTTTCCATGAAAAGCTTGGGGTCAGGGAGACAATGTTCAGTTTTCCAGACCCACCCCTTCTAAGAACCCTGACGAACCCTTCTGAGGGTTCTTTCCATCCCTAGGTTGCCATACAAATTCGCTGGTTGCCATGTTTCGCCGTGACCCTACCTAGAGTCTTCATGACCCTCAAAACATGGGGTCATTACCCAAAATTAAGGGGTCATGACCTCTTTTTCTGACCACCTCGAGTCTCTATGGGCCCTCAAAAATGTGTTTTTGGGGTCATAAACGGGGTGGTAGAGACTCCAGGTAGGTGTTTTTTCCGGCCAACCGGTGCCTCACCCCAGCGACAGCGCGGTTGCCTCGCTTGAGGCCAAGCTGGGCTCATCGCTGGCGTTCCCCTCCCGCATGGCATCCTGGCGCTCCTCGGCTCAGCCGTGCCAAGCGACGCTGGCCGGGACTTGCGGCTCGCGGCTCGCGGCTCGTGACGTGGGGGGGGGGGGGGATGGGTTTGTCAACCTGGCATGTTTTTTTTTGTTGCAAGGTTTTTCAGTGGTGTTGGTTGGTTCATTTGAAGAGTTGCTCAGCTTTGTTGTGGTGTTGGTTGGTTCATTGGAAGAGAGGGCTCCTGGCAGCGGTCAAAAAACCGGTTGGGATGTACTTGTGCGTTGGCCAGGGTGCCCAGAGAATTGAGGAATTCCTCTAATGGAAGAAGCCCCGAAGGAACCACACCCAATGCCGCAAATATGGAGTTCTGATCGTACTCTCTGGGGCATACCATTACGGTAAACAACCCTTCGCCATTTTCCTTTTGGCTTTTAAAGGGTGGCAAGCCCTTGCTTGACCTACACATTTTCCTCGTGGTGTTTGAAGGGTGGTTTCCTTGCTTGACCAACAATACCAGGTAAATGGATCCTAGGTTCTCCAGTAGTGCCCTTTTACCACATTTCTTGGTTGGGAGGGTTCCCCTACTAAAATATAGACTAAAAAGAAAACAAATCGGGTACCAACTTATTCTAACCTCTCTGCTGGAGGACCTAGGCTCCGCTGGGCAAGTGAACGAGCTCGATTCCGCCGGCACTGATCTGAGGAAAGGCTTTGGCGCAGGACTTTTGGGCCACTTGGACGAGTTGGGCGCCTTCGTGTGTGTGTGTGTGTTTTGTTTGTTCCTCTCTTTTCGGTTACAAGATGGCGTCCAGTGCCCCTGGTTTTTGGTTGGGGCAACCAAAGCACTCGGAGCCCCTTTTTTTTTGGGAGGTGCCTGTACTTAACTGTTCTTGGCTCTGTTTTTTTTTTTTTAATCAGTGTGTTTGTTGTTGTTGATTGTTCCGGTTCTGATCATTTTTGGGGGCTGCAACAAAATTGTCAAGGTGTTTTGCAAGGCCATACCGTTTGGCTTAAGCTTGACGTGCTGGCGCGATTGGCAGGGAGTGAGAAAATGGAATGACCCCGAAATAGCCCATCCCGGATTTGGTCTCATTAAAGTTGGAATCCCACAAAGCTTCATTCCCCGCACCGGGACTCAAAAAAAGCCATTCCCCACCTACCGCAGCGATCGCAAGTGGCAGCCGCGCTCTTTCGAGGCCCGCTTCCAATTGGCTCTGAGTCGATAGGTTCGCCCCTTTTTTTTGGAGCTGCCTGTACCCCGAAGATCTCGGGTTAGACTCTTCGGAGCCGCCCCATGGGACGGAGGTCCCCCCCCCCCCCCCCCCGGCGAAAAACCGCGCGCCTTCCGCGCGCGGCGGATCGGAGCTCCAGGCGCACGAGGCGCCCAAGACGGCGGTGGCCCTGAACTCCCGCGCCGGCGGCCCGGCCTCGAGCCCCGAAAGCTGAGCTCGGCGAGCGGAGCTCGGCTCGCTGGGCTCGGCTCCGTTTTGGGGTCTCTGTGGCTTTTGCTCGGCTTTTTTTTTTCTTGGCGGGCCATGCGGGCCTTTAAAGGTGGTGCTTGACATGTTTTTTTTACGTGGGAAACCAAGAGGAAGACCTTTGTGTTGGCGGTTTTTTCAGGGAATCGTCCGGCGCCAGAAGGGCTTTTGGCGGCTTTTTAGGTGGTTTAGTTGGGTTTCAGTTTCCGTCTTAGAACCAAACAGTTAAACGTTGAGCAGGTGATTTGAGGACAGCCTGGTCCTGCTGGTAATTCCCCTAGCTCCCTAAGACCGAAGCCAGAAAAGACGCCCATTGCCTTCTGGACCTGTTGCTTTTCCAAGTTTGGGCCCATTTTCAGCTGCCCTGAAATGTGATCGCCTTTTGAGTCTGGGGCGGGGCAAGTGAGATTTGCAGTTCAGGAGGCGTTCTGTGCTTGAAAGAATCATGGAACTGGACGAGGAGCTTCGCCACAGTCTTCTCACAGCTTGTCGGCTTTCATGATTGGAGGGAGGGTGCGTTCCTTGAAGTGAGTCACCATGGTGGTTGGTGATGCTAGGGGAAGATTTGTGGAACAACTTTAGGGTCATGAGCTTCCAGCCGGCAACGAGCGCGCCGCGTGCCAACCGCAAACAACAACAAATGCAATGCCTCGCGAACCATGGTGAGGGCAACCCTTTAGGCTTCCACTTTTAGGTTACATACTTTTGGTGAGGTGAATCCAGTGGTTTGAAAGATCCATGTTCCCTTGGGTAGGTGTTTGACGGTGGCGGCCATCTTGGGTCCAGGTGGTTGCCCTGTGATTCCATGCGCTTATCTGGCCTTTTTGCTTGATCGGTCGCAAGCGCTCGCATTGAATTCCCTGCAGCGTTCGAACATGTTGGTTTCGATTGTGATCTGGGACAGGTAATGACTCTTGTTGCAGACGAGTGTTCATGACCTTGTTTTATAAACTTACAAGCATGTTGTTGCAAGGTAGGAACCCTACCTTGTTTTCAGGACTTGTCTTACTCCCTGCTTTGAGCAACAAAACGACCCAACACAGCACGAAATGGCAATTAGCATCTTTAAAAATCGGTCTTTTTAGCTGGTAGTCTCATGGTGCAACACGAGCAGTCCTTGGCCTGTACAACCAGGACGACATGCCACACCCTGAAGGGAGCCAATGCCAACAAAGCCACCGTTGCCGGCGGGCGGTGCGCGGGAGAAATTAAATGTGGAGTGCGATCGATTGCATCGGGCCGCGTGGGCCCTGTCGAAATCGAACATGCCCAGCTGCCGGGGAACCAAACGCGCCGTAGCCTCCCCATTCTCAGGGATCCTTCTCTTCAAAAGATGGGCACCCTGGAAAAAAGTGGCTGTGGCTCCAAAAACCGGTACCAATATGGAACCCTGGTAAGTGGACACATGGACCAAAACCTGCGTAACCCCTCCTCTTTAATTTTGAGCCACACCCAAATGGGCACCCTGGAAGTAAGTGTGGTTTCTAAGGAGAACGATGGGTGAAGAGACTGGGGAAGTGGCAAGCATGTCATCATGTGAACGTGTTTCTTGGCCAAGTGGCCGATCAGAAGTGTTCTTCGTGGAGTGAATCGGACCCGCTTGGCAACAGTAAATCAGGGCATCAGCACCGGGCACCCTCTTTTGACGGGTGGCCTCCATGCCGATGAATTGATCAACCCCAGTTCATGAGTAATTAGGGGGTGCCGGTGCCAACATTGCTTCTGGGTTTAGTGGGAATCAAACCACACAGGGAACATTTTAATCCGAGTCAACATTGCACATATATTTGCGGCTTTGGGTTTGGTTCGTTCGGGGACTCGTCAACTAGATTCCTCGAATCCGCAAATATGAGATACCAAGAAAGACCCTCTGGGCCCATTGCAGAGCTTCCAGGTTTGCTGGTCTTTCACGGAGGTTTTGGGACCCTTTGGGCCCATTTGCTTGCAGAGCTTCCAGGTTTCACTTGCCCAAACCCAACCTTTTGACCTTTTGGTTTCCCCTGTTTGGTCCATTTTTAGTCATGGCCCCAAAAGGTGATCACCTTTTATTTCTGGGTCCTGTGGGCAACTGAGCGGAGGTTTCGCTCCCGAACTCTGCATCCGAACAGATCGGCTCAAGCCGCGAAAGGCTGAGGCGAGGCAGGATCGATCCCACTCGGCCGATTGTTTTTGTTTTTCCCCGGTGTTTGACTTGACCCTTAAAACCTGGGCTCCTTAAAAGATCTCCATGTTGCATTCCCATTTGAAACACGTTGCTTTTTCAACACCAAACAAGAAGGGAAACCACCATCTACTTTTGGCAATGTTCAGTGTGTATAATGTAAGGATCCCTGTGAACAACTAGGTCCATGACCCCTTAACTTTGGGCAATCACCAACCATTTTTTACGGGTCGGAAGGAGACTCCAGCTACAGGTCAATGCTTGACTGCTATTGGGCAACGGATCTTTAGACTTTAAACTTTTTGGTTGAAATAAAGGGGTATTTCCCACTAAACCCCGAAAAATTCAACTTTTTGCAGGGGAGTCAACAGCAACCAAGTTGAGTCAGCGGCACAAGCTCACCATGTTTTGTTCAGCACCAATCGCCCAGCCCACGTGATTGCTCTTTGTTTGTTTTTTGTTTTTATGACCTGCGCTTTGGGAGGTTTAAAGGGAGAGAAGTGGACGGAATCCTGACGTGGCTTTCTGCTTCCCAACTCCCGACACAGCATGTCTAGCATGTTTAGTCCCTGCTCATGGGCCATCCCCGTGTTGAAGCTTTAAATGAGAACTCGCTAAGACTCCTTGCGGTCGCGGGACCCATGTTAGATAAGAAAGGACCCTGTGCGAATTTGAAAGTGCCAATCCACTTGCGCCCATTTGAGCGGGCTTGACTTTGTTTCAAGTAACCCCTTTTGGTGGATTGGATTGGTGGTTTGGGGACTTGAACCCCTGGTTCTTGTAGGGGGCAAACAGGAAACCACCCCCAAACCACCAAACTACCAAACCACCAAGCCAAACCACCAGTTATTTGTCTCAAATTTGAGTGGCGCGGCAAGCGGCAGAAAACCCAAAAAGGGTTGTCAGCATGCCGGACCCTTGCATCTGCGAGAAGAAGGAGCCTCAGCTGAATTGGGCAGGTTCCGCTAAGTTCATTTGATGTAGTATCCCCAAACCAACAAGCGAACAAATCTAACACGTGTCCGATTTGTGTTCTTCAAGGGGGCCTGACTACTTGGCGACTCTTTTGGGCTTCCGCAAAAAGTTTCAGCTGCGCAGTTCCCGCAGTTCCGGCATGCGCCCAAGCTGCAAGCTGTCGCAAAAGTGGGATCAAGTTCCCTGAAGGCATTGCAGAGCCGGGATCCAAGCTCTCACCTCTCGACTTGACGGACGTTAGTCACTTTTTTGGGACCATGTTCGTGGTAAACAAAAAAGTTCCTGGACTTTGTTTCGCCACTCAGGCAGTTGGAGTGAAAAGAGGGGCAAGTCAAAGTCAAAAGGATAGAGGCGAGGTTGGCCAGTGTTTAGTTTACAGTGTCAGTTTTTGGTCATAGCCCCGTTTTGTTGGTCAGTTTTTGGTTCTTTTGTCAGAGGTGGCATTTGTTTGCTCCGCACACTTGTCCTAAACAGGGAGGGCCTGTTGAGGGTTCATTTGGGCAGGACATGGGGCATGCTGTGGATGGTTGCAAAACCCATTGCGCAGCTAAGGCATCCCCTGTAAATGCTCTGAATGATGATTCCCGAACGTGAATACCAGCCAACGTTATGGTTTCCCATCATCTTCAAAGTGGTGCGAAATGCATGTCGTCCTTCCACAGAATAAAGTTAAAGATCCCAAGGATTCATAGCGAGTTGTTTGCTGTGCGGTATGTGGTTTGGGCAAGCGGAAATCGTTCCAATAGTGATTGAAAGCCATAGACAAAACATGGGAGCCATGTGAAACAATCGCCGGGTTCCTCGGGGACCTTCTAGACGACGTTGCTGCAGGCTTAGTCAGGTTTCAGCTTGACCCTGCTGTAAGAACCGCATGTTTGTTCAGGAGATTTCTACTAAACATGCGAAACAAGAGCTTTTGTTGAATCTTGCAAGCGGGCCCCGAACAGCCCAAACAACTGATTGTCACAAAGCAAAGGCTGTTGCGAGGTGGCTCTCAATCAGTATCTGCACAAAGCCAGAAGTATGTTCAAGGGAATCGAATCAGACACTAGTGTTTCTGAATGCTGCCTCCCAAGAAATGGGGATTTCGCAACTACCCGCAGTAAGACACCAAGGACTGTCACCATAGGTGTTCTTTTTAGGTTAAACATCGATTGCACTGGTTTACATGGGGTTTTATGCCTCCATTTAACAGGGCCATCGATTTGTCCAAAAGGCCATCTACTGCGGATGGACGAAATCCATTTCGCACCACCTAAGAAACCCTAGAATGATACAATCCCCTGTAAATACCAACAACGGTTCCAACAATGGGTGCGAAATGTTGCCCACCATCAGTATGACTAGCACTCTAGGGGTACCTTCCCCATTCTTTCCAGGGATCCTTCTTTCTAGAAAGTTTCCGGGGGTTTCCAGGGAAAACGGCTCCGGTTTTTGGAAAGAACGATGGTTCAAAAGAATGGACATGGAAAATCCAGCCCTAGCACCCGCCGTTTCCCGGCCTCATCCCGCCTAGAAGTCACCAAACGCCGGCTCCCGACCGATTCCGTGGGCCCCGGGAACCGAGGAGTGCGATCTCCTGGAGCTTCTGGAGCAGAAGTTCTCCCAGCGGCCTGGCGCACCGAAGCAAGGGCTCCGTGCAAGCGGAAGCGGAAGGAACCCACATGGCGGTGGTGGTCAGAACCGTTTTTTTGGGATCCCGTTTTTTGGGTTGGGGTAGGTGAATTCACCGATGCAACCTATTTGTGTGGGGATTGGGATGTTCACTGGGGTTGCTCATCTTCCTTTTGTTTAAGTGTTTGTTTATTGTTTTTTCCACTGTTGGTGTCAGAGGGACTCTATCACTACTGGAAATGTTTTTTTCCCCAGGGCGCTTAAGCAAATGGAAGTCATTGCAGAACTGAAGGAACCCACATCGAGGTATCTGTCAGGGGTCCCCTATACTTCCCTCTTTGGCGGTTTTAAAAATCACCGTTTTGCCCCATGAAAGGTGAGTGTCCCTTGGTGGGGGTGATGTTTTACGGGGAAATATAGGGAGCCACAGAGCCCTTCTGGGATTGAGAAACCCTCGCGCCACAACTCCACACCCTTTAGGTAGGATATCAAATGCCAACAGTAAAGCAGACAACTAACTTATTTAGATTCCGTATAAATATGTAGCTCACTTCCTGAGTTCATGAACTTTAATCTTTTTGGGAGGACCATTTTAGTGGTACAGAAAAAGTTTGGACTTTTTTGGGGCCATCCACTCAGCCAGTGAGGTAGAGAGTATATCCCTCTAACTTCCTCGCTGGGACCTGAGAGGGGAACAAATCGCGAGGGGCAAAAGGGTTCCCTTCCCGTGGCTTTGGCGAAGCCAAAAGGCCATCCGGCTCCTCGGCGTTGTTTGCCTTTTGCTTCCCCAGAATTAGCTGCCCCCTTTTTTCTTTTTCTTTTTTTTTTTTTGCTTTTTTGGGCTTCCCGTGGTTTTTTCCACCAACCAGGCAAGAAAGATATTTTGTTTGCTGGGGTCCTAATTCCAGCCAAGTTTAGTGTTTAGTGGTAGTGTCCATTTAGCCCACTGAAAGTTAAGCTTGTAGCGGGGGAGCAGTTTGGGCAGGTCAGTCAACTGATAGTTTCAAAGCAGGCGGCCCTCACGCCATCCTTCCCCTCAAGGTGCGGTCCTACCTGGAGTCTCCATGACCCGTTAAACATGGGTCCATGACCCCTTTATTTTGAGTAATGACCCCATTTTTAAAGGGCCATGGAGACTGTAGGTATACTTTTTGGGGAAGATCATTCTAGTGGTAAATGCAAGGTTCAGACCTAACTGTTGACCCACAGCCATGTTAGGTGGGAGGGTATGAAGCCTGCAGGCAAGAAGCTCTGATCCGTGAGCTCTTGGACCGCCCCATCGCTGAGGGCCCTGCCTTCCCCAAAGGCTCGACAAGCCAAAACGGCGAGCCGGGGGGAGCGGGGGGGCCGCGGGGGTGGGGCGGGGGTTCTCCTTGAGATCCGGTTGCAAACATGGAAGCTCCGGACCCCTTTCGATGGGTTCGATTTACAGAGGCCTCCTGCTCACTTCCTGAGTTGATGGACTTTAAACTTTTTGGAAAGACCATTTTAGTGGTAAATAACAAGTTTGGACTTTTTTTGGGCCATCCACTCAGCAAGTGAGCCTGCGAGCTCCAGAAACCTTAAGCAAGTGGAAGTTTAGGATTCAAGTGCGCCCACGATGAAACCGCCAGAGTCCCTTGGTACCCCATTTTATGGCTTTGGGTTTGGTTCGTTCGGAGATTCGTCAATTGCAGCTTTTTAAATCGTTTTTTTTTTTTTTGGGGGGGGGTGTCCGATGAAAGACAGGACAAGTGGATCACTTTGCTTGTCCCGATGGGTGGCAAGATTGTAGGTCCCGTTTCCCCATGGATATACTTTTTGAGCAGCAGCCGCGAGTGTGGAAGGTCATTGTAGATACAGTGTCAACAGTATTCAAGCTCTTTCTACTTCAGCCCGAACTCCTCATGCGAGGACAATCCCAAGGGGTCCAAGTACCTCATATTTTTGCGGATTTGAGAGCGAATCCCTCAAACCAAACCCAAAACCGTAAATATGGGGTACTTAGGACTATCTGGGAATGTTTGTACTTGATCATTCACCTCCTGAGCAAGGTGAAATGCAACAGGCGCCCCCATTTGCCAGGAAAGGTTCAAACACATGTTGCTTTTCTGGGGGTGCGGTTGGGCTTGTCACGTATGGGCTCCTATATGGGGTTCTTTATGCTATTCTAGCTACTTCAGCCCATGAACTTTTCCAACCGTTTGGTTGGCCGATCTCGGAAGGTGAGTTCAAGGTTTTGGACCTGGAGACAGGGAGTAGAACCCTGTAAAATCAACTGTCAGACATTTCAATGGATACCCCTTTTTTCCCATGGCTACTGGGGCTTGGGAGGGAATGGTTGAGGTGGTGCTTGCTTGCAACATGTTTTTTCAACAAATGCATCTCTTGGGACTTGAGCTGGTCAAAACAGCCCACATTGTTCAACATCCCCAGACGGAAATCAACCGCGTTGATTGCTTGACACAACTCACATGGCCGCTTACAACACAAATTAGGACCATTTCCCTTGCTTCCAGTCGTTTAAGACCAATGTTGTCTTTGCCCTGTTGGTTTTTGAAGGGAACTCTCTAGCTGAATATATGGTCTCATTTTGTCCCCCTCTCTGCCCCAGAGCTTTCTTTGCCTCTCTTTTTTTGCAGAAAAACCACACCTGACCAGAAAAACATAGGATCTACGAGCTAAACCAGGGAGATCCCTGGTTCGGCTTGCAACACTGTGGGTGGCTGCGATTTCCAAATCGCGCCACTGTGGAGCCATGGCTGAAACCACACCTTTGGTTGGCATTTACAGGGAAAATCCTCAGAAATCAGTGTTTCTGATGGTATTTGGTTGGCATTTGCGGGAGGAATCTTCAGGAACCAGGGTTTCTTGCCCAGAGGGTCCTAGGGATCATATTTACGGTTTTGGGTTTGGTTCCTTCAGGGATTCGTCAATTATAGATTCCTCAAATCCGCAAATATGAGGTACCAAGGGACCCCCTGCGCAAGGGTCATGACCCCTCCACACCCTCGGACCCTCCAATGGAGAACCCCGACCAATTCCTCATTCGCCCTTGACTCACTTCCTGAGTTGGTGGACTTTAAACTTTTTGGGCTTGGACCATTTTTTAGTGGTACATAAAAAGTTCAAGCTTTTTGTGGCCAGTCAACTTGGGAAGTGAGTTGAAAAGAAGCAGTTTTGGCCCCCCTGCGTTTCTGGGTGCCGAGCGAGCCGCGGAATTTTTTTTTCGCCCGCGCGTTCTGGCGAAGGCCTCCGATCCGTATCCGATCCGCGGATCCGCGGGCCCGGAGGCCATGGCCTGAGCCAGCGCTGGCGCCCGCGCGCGCTGGGCTCGACCTCCACCTCGGATGAGGCGGAGAGTAAGGAGACCGTGCCTTGACTGCTGGGCGACGGATCTTTCGACTTTCACCTTTTTGGGTTGAAATCAAGGTGTTTTCTCCCACTAGACCCCCAAAAAGTGAAGAACTTCTTTTTTTTTTTGCAGGGGGCTCGACAGCAACCGAGGTGTCCAGACAGGGCTCCAAAGAGTCGAAAGAGGAGGCGCGGTTACGCGCCAGAGACGCGAAACGAGAAACCCAGCCTCCTGCGGGGTTCGCGCGGTCAAGGTTACTTGCCTGAGGCGAAAAGGACTTGAGTCTCTTTTGGGTCAGTTTAAGGAGACGGGTTTTGCGTTTTTGTTTCAGGCTCGGTACTTGTACCCTTTTGGTGTCGGTTTGAAGGGAGACCAAAGGACACCGGCAGGGGAACACCGAACCGCCAGAGAGAGGCTGTTTTGGGGGAAAAAGAATCCACCCTATGCCATCGACGTGGCCGGATGTAGAACCCTTTTAGACACCCCCCCAAATCAAAATCAACCAGATGCGGCCCCCAAATCATGCGGGGTTACCCTCCCAGCGCAGACCCCGTTTTTTCATCTAAAGGGAGCCTTTGCACTTTCATGTTTGTTGGGACAATGTGTGTCCACATGGAGGTGCGCTTGGAAGAATTTCATAGAAACCGCTGCATGGTGGTTTGCTATTGGGAGAAGAATGGAGAATAATTTCCCACCACAAAACAATGATTCTGCCAATGTTCTTCCCCAGAATTAGCTCCCCTTCTTGCTATTTTGCTTTTTTCGGGGTCCCTTTGTTTTCCACTAACTAGGCAAAAAAGACATTTTTGTTGCTGGGGTCCGACTTTTCCAGCCTAGTTTTGCAGCGAGCTCACCCGGAGGTGCAACGAGCTCACCCTGATCAAACGCCAAAAAGCTTTACTTGGGGAATCCCCGCCCCTTTAGAAATGGAAATGGGGGAGGGGGGATTTCGACCCCTGGAGATCTCCATTTAGGGTAACCCATTTTCCCTTTCATGGGGAACACTAGGTCAATGGAATCGGGGGACCCCCTACCCCCTAAGGTAGGGGGGATCTTGGGAAGCCAATTCTTATAAATCAGCTTTTGGAGGTATCTGCAACATGTGCAGAATGGTTTCCGTTATGACCTGCGCTGGTTTGATCTCACATCGGATCGCTTGAGCGGTTTTCCGCGTGAGCACCCTAGGCGCAGAAGGTGATAGAGGAGGCCTTTGTGACGGAGCGAGATGATGAAGGCCGGCGCCGAAGCCGCGGTCGAATGTTGCCCCCCCAAGGCGTTTTGGTTGCTTGGTGGCTCCCAGCCATGGCTCCCAGCCATCCGGTTCCTTATTTTTTTTTATTTTTTTTAGTGTTTTTTAGCTTTTAGCTTTTAGCTTTTCAAGAGGGGGTTTTCCAATTGACCCGCTAAAAGTTAAAGTGTTCGCGAGAGATCTGAGGACAGCCCAGGTTGAAAAAACAAGAATGTTTTTCGGTGACCCCAAGAAGGGTTAGGCCATTCCCTGCAAACACACTTTCTTTCCGGTTTTGTGGCCCCAAAGGCCCCGCTTTGGAGCCAGAAATTCGTAGGTTCATCCCCTCAGCTCACTTCCGGAGTTTCTGGGCTGCATTTCGTTTATTTGGTGACCACTTAAAGTGGCAAGCAACAAGTTCCTGGGTTTTTTGGCCACTCCAATCGACATAAAAAGTCCCTGGGCCTGGTTTGGCCACTCCAATCGGAAGTGAGAACTCCGGCGACCCAAACGAACCCCCGGCACCGCACCTCACGGCGATTTTCCTTCCAGGCCCCGAGCTGACACCGGCGAACCGCAAGAAGAAGCGCAACACGGTGCTGGCGGCGGTGATGACCGAGACTTTGGTGCATTTTGCCAGGGGCTGTTCGTTGACTTTAACTGTTTGATCCAACTAATGGCTTACCTCTTAAAAACACAACTTTTCAACTGTTTGGGTAACATGGGCTATATGTCTGTAAAAGATGAGAACTTCCCCAATCCTTGGAGTTTTAAGGGGTATGACTGGGTTTTCCGTACTAAGCCACTAAAAGTGAGTCACTTCTTCTGCAGGGCTTCGCAGAAAGCTCGCCACCGAGGAGAAGTGGGCCCCGGAGCCGCCCTTCCGAGCCTTTGTGCGTGACCCGGACGAGACGGGCGGGTGTCAAGGCGGAACAGATGGGGCCCCTTACGAATGGCGGATAGCTGGGGGGGAAGGGGGAGAAAACGAGCCCTGAAAGTTTTCATTTTATGCTTCCCTTTCTTTTTTTATGGGGAAAACTGCATCAATGGAGTTGGGGCGCAGGTATACCATCATCAATACTGAAGTACAGGGTCTATTTTGATCAAAGGGTCTATCTTGATCATGTCGTTGAAATGTTGTCAAAATAGGACGTGGAATCTGCAAGTTGGAAGGCTTCAGTTTGGTGTCCCTGAAGGATCACAAGGTGCCGTGTTCCTCGTTTTTCGCGCAAGGACCCCAACAAGGTCCCAGCTTTCGCTCAAAGTAGGCTTCGTGTTGGTCCCACAGCAAGATCACGCACCACGCAAACAAAAAGCCCCAGGTGGTACTGTGGATGAACGAAATCCCGCACCACCTAAGAAACCCTGGAATGATGATTCCGCTGTAAATTCCAACCGACGTTATGGTTTCAACCATGGCTTCAAAGTGGTCCAGGATTTCGTCCATCCACAGTATCCCCAACAGAAACTCCCGAACCCAACTCAGGAAGTGAGCAACGCATCAAAGCGGATCTTTTTGTTGTTGCTTGTTTGTGGGCCTTCTGTGTGACACCCAGGTACACGCCTGGATGCCTACATGGGCATTGTGGTCATGCTCAACATCTTCGCACCCTGGCTGAATGACTCACGGTCTTCCAGAATATTCTGAACATATTGGTACTTCAGTGGTGAGGATGAGTCGCTTAATCTTTCTTGGTCCTTGGGGGTGAAAGTAGATGGCGGATGTCTTCCTTAAAAGAGAGCTAAACCAAAGCAGGTCGGAATTTTGCCATGTAGTTTCAGGCGACGGTTGTCTTTGGAACGATGGGGACATCTCGCTTACATTTGGACAAGGTGATCTCAAAGTTACAGTCACAAGGGGACATGAAGGGCCCACCCTCATACTACGTCCATAAACAAGTCTTCAGGATTTGTTGGCATTTGCGTGCTTGCGGGTTTTACCCATACACATGTCTCATTTCCCAGGTGGTTTTTCCCCTTTTTTGCGGGTAGTTCTCCTTGGGTAGTAATTGCCCCAACCCATTTAAGGCTTCCTTGGGCCTTCCTTTCAGGGGCCACCCGTGAAGTACCCATTTCTGTTATTGTCCTATTGCCATCTAGGCTGAACTCTTTTTGCTTTTTTCTGGGTAGTTTTTTTGCTTTTTTATGGCTAGTTCGAGGGTCATTCAGGTAACCCGTTTGGATTGGAGCTGGTCAGCGGCCCCTGGAGGGAAGCTTGGGCAGATGGGAAACCCCACCACCAAACCAAGCAAGCCACGAGGCTCAGAGGGAAGCTGAGGGTAGTCCTTGCCAGGGCCTTCCTTTGCCCCGAAGCTCCCCCTTTTTATGCTTGTCGCTGTTTGGCCGAGTTGCCCAAAGCCGACCTTTTAACCTTTTGGCTTTCCAATTTTGGTATATTTTTAGCAAAGGCCCCAAAAGGTTAGCCTTTTATTTCTGGGTCCTTTGGGCGACTGAGTTTGGGGTTTTCCATGTTTTTCACGAGCCAGGCAAACAACAAAACAAACAACTCGGGTTTTCCATGAGTACCACTTGAAGTTAAACACTTTTAGCAGAGCAGAAAGCCAGCGAGTCCACGGTCTAACTTGGGCCTGAGGTGATGATTGTGATGACCCAATGGTCCGGCCGGAACTCGGAGGTGAAGCTGGGCCTCGCACCAGAGGGCTGGCCTTGGTTCACTCAGCAGCCCCTTGGCCGCGGATTCGCGGAAGGCCCGTCAAAAAACTCACGCCCTGAGGTCCGTTTCGGAGGTTTCTACTTCCGGTTTGGACTTGAGTCACTTTTTGGGGATTTGGACCATGTTGGTGGCAAGTAAGAAGTTTAGGTTTTTTTTTGGGGGGTGGGGACTTCAGGGGCTGGTTCTCAGTGGAATCAACTGGAATTTTGGAAGTAAACAGTGCACTCCCCAAGAAAACTAAAAGGGGACTCTCTCATCTTTTCTAGGGGTTGATTCCATTTCTTTTCAACCATTGTTCTTTCCACAAACCGGATCCGTTTTCCCTGGGTTTCCGAGGATTTCTAGGAAAAAGGATTCCTGGAAACAATGGGGAAGGTACCCCTAGAACTAGGCACTTTTCGGGGTTTGGACCATTTTGGTGGTAAGCAAAAAGTTTGGACTCCTTGTGGCCGATCCACTCAGGCCCGTTCAGCGGAGCTAGCCATGGTTTTAGTGGATGATTTAACCCAGTGGGCAACCACTTGCTAACTTGACGAATCGAAACTCCAAGTACCTAGAGTCGCCTTCTGACCCTTCAAAAATGGTTGGCCGTTACCCTAAATTAAAGGGTTACCCCTTTTTGACTCTAGGTACCTTTTGGGCTTGGTTCCCACTTTAGACAACCTCGGAAACTCTGTTTGGCCAACGGGCGAAAGCGAGTTTCCCTTGTTCTAGGTTCCAGCCATGCAACCATATTGCTCACAACATGGAGTTTGGGTCTTCGGTGGCGAGCAATTTGAGTGGCCCCTTAAAAGGCCATCACCTTTTGGGTCCTGAGGTTCTTCGACCTCACGGAGTACTGCCGCCTGATTCCAAATCGATTTGTTTCGGAGTCCGTGAAGCCGAGGCTCGACAGCTCCGGTTGGGGACTGTCCTCACTGGGTGCTGATGGATTTGAGCTCCTAGGGTCCCCTTCTTAACCTGGACTCGAGTCACTTTTTGGCTTGCAACTTTGGCAAAGAACCAGTTTGGTTGCTTGTTTTGGCTCAGGAAGTGAAAAAAACACATTTTGGCTCAAGTGAAACACATGGCAAGCCCTTTTCGACCAAAAGCTGGCAACCCAACTTTGACCAGTTTCCGTTTGGCGGGGCTTTTGGGCACCGGCCTTTGGGCCCTTTGGGCATTCCGGGATGGTCAAAAGACCGGTTCCTTTGCTGGCCGCACCTCCTTCAGGAACCATGACCCAATCGGCAGAAGCGGAGTTTTGCCCATGGCACATTTGGATTAGGCGCCTTAAGCAAGGGCCCCCTGAAAGGAATTCGAATCCTAAGCTGGTGTTTGGAGAGTTTGTCTCCATATAGGGAGCCCAAAAACACATGGCCTGCGTTCCTCATGTTTCCCTTTCAACCCACCCCACAAAAATGTATCGGGCCCCAAACCAAAATATCATTGTTGATTGCTAGAGGCAAACGAGCCCCCTGAGTTCCGTTTCGTACTTGAGTCAACTAGGTCCCCCAGTAGTGCTTTTCGGCCCCTTTTTTTGTTGGGAGGCTTCCCCTACTAAATAAAATAGACTACAGCAAAAAAGGTACCCTTATTCTAACCTCTCCACTGGAAGATCCAGTCGAGTTTTTTTTTGCACCATTTCAGTGGCAAATGCAAAAGTTCCAGGATCTTTTTTGGGCCCATCCACTCGTGAAGTGAGCCCCTGAAAGGTCTTACAGCAAGTTCTGGACAGTTTTTGGTCGCCCGTTGGTGGTGACTGGTGTGGGCGTCCCTCTAATGGAACCCCTGGATTCATGAAGTCGCCCACAAACGTGAAGGATTCTCGCCACAAGCTTGTGGCACATCCAGCCTAATCAACCTAGGGGCTGATTCGTCCGGGGTTTGACATTGATTGGTGCTTTGGATTCACTGCCTGAGTTCCGTTTCAGACTTTAGTCACTTTTTGTGTTTGGACCAGTTTGGGTGTCAATTCAAACAGTTCCTGGTGACTTTTTGGGGGCAATCCACTCGATCGTTGTTTGGCAGTTCCGGAAGTTCACAAAAAGCCAAGTGATTCCAGTAGCTATGGGAGGGAAACAAGGGCACCAGCCAGCCAGCCTTGGCAAGCCCGGTTTTGAACATGGATAGGATGATTACCTACTACTTCCACTTGGTCAATATTTGGTTTCATTATTATTATTAGTTTCCCTCGTTGGTGTTAAAGGGAACCTATCACTACTGAAAATATGTTGTTTTATTTTTTCAGGGGACTTTAGCAAATGGAGGCCTATAGTGGCGAAACGTCTGGCAGTGGACAGTATACCTCCACCGGGCTGTTGCCAGATCCCCCTGACAAAGTTCTGGAAGTTTGCAAAGCCCCCTTAGCAAGTTTGCTGTTGCCAAATCCCCCTGAACAGTTTAACCTTTTGCGAGGGATCTGAAAGCAGCCCAGTTTCTATGGCCTCATTAAGGGCTTGTTCTTGGCTTAACCCGGACAAACTCCAGGGCTAGACCCCCTTGGCCCGAAAGCAAAGCCGGGGCCATGAACAGGGAGCGGACGTGAACAGGGAGCCCAGGTTTTTATGTCTTCTACCTGGCGGACGTGGTGCTGCGAGTCTTCGTCCTGCGCCGGGAGTGGTACTTTGACCCTGTAGAGGGCTTCATGCCCCTCGGGCGCGTGAAGAAACTGTGGCGCATTTCGCCGAGGGATGTTAGGGCTTTCACGGATTTTGCCAACTCAAGTCCTAACATCCAAGCAACCGGTAAAGATTAAACCACGAAAGTGTCCTAACTTTTAGTGGGTTTTTCAATTCAATGAGTCACTTTTCGCAGGGGAGCAGAAAGCCTCACCGAGTGAAAGGCGCGCTGCCCCTTTGGCTCATGGTTCTGCAACATCGGGTTAGACCAAGGGCATTCCCTGCACAGTGATAACGGTTACTTCCATTTGCTGAAGCTCATTTGTAGTTTATTTTGTTTGTTGGTGTTAAAAGGGAATCTATGTGTCCTACCTCATCTTCACTGTTCTTGGATCATTTTCTCCGGTTTGTTGAGGCAGGAAAACCAACGTCCCACAACCCTGGCCCGGGCCAAGCCAGGTGAGTGAGGGTTGGGGGACAGTCCCGACCACCTGTTTCCGCTCCGATCTGCTTCCAGATCGGCCAGGTTTTGATTCTCAGAGATTCGCAGTTTCTTACCTCTCAAAAACACAACTTTTCTCAACTTTTTGGGTAACATGGGCCATATGTCTGTAAAAGATGAGAACTTCCCCAGGGCTTGGAGTTTTAAGGGGTAAGAGTTTGGACCCGGAAGCTAAAGACATTGCTTTGGTCCGGCCATTCAAAGTTTGGGCTCAGGTGGCTCAATGTCTTTGACGCCGGCCTGGTGTTTATCAGCACCATGGAACTCTTGATCTTGCCCGCGCTGCTCTCAGGAGGCGATGTGTTTTTTGTTTTCCTTTTCTAGATCCCCCCAGTAGTGCCCTTTCTCACCCCTTTTTTGGGGGGTTCCCCTACTAAAATAGACTACAGAAAAAAGTTGGTACCATATTCCAAGCACTCTACTGGAGGACCTAGTTTTTCCGGAAAAAAGCGAAGCGGTCAGAAGACATTTGCGGCCTCTTGGATGGATTCGGCTTCTGCCGCCGTGGCGGCCTCTCATTTGCAGATGACTTCTCGTAACTTGCGCAGATCACGGAGTATGTGGCTCCGGGTCAAAACCAATGGGATCCCATTTTGGTTGGTAGGTGCACCATCCATATTAGAACCTATTTTAGTTGGGATTGGGATGTTCACGGGGGGTACGGGCTGTTGACCCATGGCGATATGGCTGGATAGACTTCTGCGGTTGATGGCTGGTTTGTTTGGTTCGCTGGGGGTTCACTAATGTATGAATGGGGTGTGCCGGGCCCAATAAAGGGGCTCGTCCGATTTTTTTTTAAGGGAATGTGGACATATGCGTGGCTGCTCTTGGGTCGGATTCAAGTTGGACAATGAATGTGCACTGTGAGAGCCAAAAGAACTGGATCATATTATTGTTTTTGTTGTTATCATCAGTATTATCTTTGGTGCATGTTGCTTGGATGTTAGGACTTTAACTTTTTGCCAACGAATGGGTTTGCCATTAAACCACTAAAGTTAAACTTTTAGCAGGGGAGCAGAAAGCAACCAAGTTATTATTACTATCATTCTTATTATTATTGTAATTATTGTTATATATTGGAACGAGGTACCGCAGGCTCATAGAGCTGGGGTATCCAAATTCGCAAATGTTCCTTTTAAGACAGAGTTGTGGAGCTACCAAGAGTGCCGCAAGAACATGGTAGATAATGTGTGTGCGCGTGTCTTAGTTTTTCAAGGTCAGCTTTTGTTTAGGGTGCTTCTAACAAGACAACAAGAGGTACCCTCCTGTCTATTCACATGGAACCCACCAGAGACTCCCCTTCAAAAAGGAACATAGTCACCATGTTAGTGGACGGGAGCTAACTCATTTTGGAGGTCCCAACTGTCTCACTCCCTGAGGTCATTTCAAGCACTTTTTGGGTCCAAGGACCATTTCAGTGGCAAGAAACAGAAAGTCCTTTTTCAGGCCAGCCCACTGGATGGGAATTGAGTGGTACCAGTACCTCATTGCGCCTTGAGGTCCCAAGACTTGTCAGGGTGCTTGTGGCAGCTTGCCCTGGAAAATCGGGAAGAGCCTCACGGCTGGATGGCTCTTAGATCATTGCCTGGAGTCTCCATGACCCCTACCACAATTGAGAGGTACCCCAAGTTTCTTCTGTGGAGACTCCAGCTAGGATCAATGCCAGGTGCCGCGGAATTGCAGACCAACACCATCCGGGTGCTGAAGCTCATACGCATCGTGCGCACCCTGAGGCCCGGAAGCTCGCGCGAGCGCTCGGTGCTTTCTCCGATCTGGGGCCCAAGGGTTCCAGACGGTCCCTTAGTGAAGGGGGATGGACACTTCCCCAGAAGTAGCTCCCCTTTTTCTTCTTTTCCCCGTCTTTTTTGGGGTCCCTTGGTTTTCCACTAGCCAGGCAAGAAAGATATATTTGTTTGACGGGGTCCTAATTTTCCAGCCTAGTAAAAAGGGAGGTAAAACAGGATGCTGTTTGTAGTGGACCCCTCCCCGCTGCTCTGAAAACCTGTTGGTTTTCTGTTAAAACTACTCCAAACAGGTTAGCCTCAAGAGAATGACAGACCCGTACGGACCTATTCAATCAGCCTAGTTTTCAGGTTACACTTAAGTGGTTTGAATGTTTACAGAATTGAGCCCTTTTTTGTTATATTGGGAGGAGGCTGAGAAATTTAGACCCTGGCTTCCTGAGTCTGAATTTTGTAGTTGCCACTAAAATGGGCTTCCGAAAGGGTGACAAAAGTCCATAAAATAGACTACAGAAAAAAAAGTTGGCACCCTTATTCTAACCTCTCAAATCTGGAGGACCTAGACAACTTTGAAATGATGGGGAACCAGGGTCCGTTGGTATTTACAGGATTCCTTAGGTGGTGTGAACGGATTTCGTCCATGCACCGTGTGCATTTTGCCAAGGGATGTTAGTTGACTTTAACTTTTTGCCATAGCTCATGGGTTTTCCCTATTAAACCACCAAAAGTGAGTCAAACTTTTCGCAGGGCTTCGCAGATTTCGCAACCGAGTTCCGGGCCCAAAAGTCAGCAGGGCAGCCTTAGGGATAGACCTAGGGGCAGCGTTCCCCTTGAAACTCAACCAACCCCCCAAAAAAGAGATGCCGATCCTTGTCTTCCCATGACAAATCTAGAAGTCTGGACCTATCCAGAAACACATCGTGCGTTTAAGCTTCTGTGTTTTTTTTGGCAGGGGCACCTACCCAGGGGTACATAGTTCTGGGTGAATTATAACGACCTCACACGACCGAATTCACCCCAAATGGTGGTTTATGTGGGGAATAGCCCCCGAACCACCTTAAGTTTCAGGCTGGTGAAATATGATACAAAACACCCAGAAATAGTTGGGACCTTGGATATTCGTCCCTATCCAGAAACACACAGTGTATTTAAGCTTCTGTGGTTTTTAGGGGCACCCACCCGGTACCTAGTTGGGACCTTGGATCTCTTCGCGCCGCCGGCGGTTCGGCGGTTCGGCGCCAGGATCATCAAGACGGTGTCGCTCTTCCGGCAGCTGCGGCTGCTGGTGGGCACCTGCGTGGCCTCCATCGGGGCGCTCTTCTGGCCCCGCGACGGTTCAAGAACCCGCGGTTGTTCGGGCGTCTTTTCTCGTCAAGAAAAATGCTGGAGAATAGTGCGTGTTTGTTTTGTAAGTGCTTCCTTTTTGTTCAAGAAAATAGGAATATCAATGACACATAATAATTAACAATAAAACTGATTGAACCCGCGGTCTTCTTCCATTGGCTTGAGAATAGTGTGTGTGTGTGTGTGGGTGCGTGCGTGCGTGCGTGCGTGGGTGGGGGTGGGGGTGGGGGTGGGGGTGGGGGTGGGGGTGGGGGTGGGGGTGGGTGTGGGTGTGGGTGTGGGTGTGTGTGTGTGTGTGTTTGTTTGTATCCGTGTTTTTTGTTTTTATTTAAATAAGTAAATAAAAAAATGTGTTTCTTGTGTTTCCGGTTTTTGCTTAAATCGCTGTTGCATTTAAAGGGAGTCTTCAGTATTGGAGATGTGTTTTCTTCTTTCCAGGGGGCTTCAGGTTTTCTTGTTTTAGCGCGTGGCCGTGGTTATAAAAAGAAGCCGCTAGAACATGCTGACTGAAGTCTTTGAAGGGGTCTGATTGCACTACTAGACATATGCTTTCTTTTTTCCAGGGAGGGGAAGAAGATGGAAGTTTTCCAGGGTTCCCTCCATTTTCCTTGGTGAACCTCAAGGGGCGATCGTTCACTAGAAACCACCAGCAAATTGTAGGGGAATCCAGTGACCCCTGTTTTTTGCCGTTTCTCAACAAAGAACCCTTCATTGGTGGTTGGAGTGGCTTGCATAAGTGGAAATCACACCCCGGGTCTCCAAACCGCAAGCCAAGTGCACAGCCCTCGGGTCCGCAGCCTGCGTGTGTTTTTAGGTCGGGGGTGGAACGACCCGAAACTTGGAGGAGTTCTGAACAGCATGTCCCGATGTCCTGAAAACACCACCAGGGTATGAGTTTTACTGGGGGACCTCTTGGTGGACATCATATAGGTTGAGGTTTATGTGTGGAGGTGGTTCCTGATATAACATAGCCCATTTAGCTTGGGTAAGGATGTCACTTGAGACGCAGAGCTTAGTCAAGGTTCCACAGAAAATCCGATCCGTTGCTTAAGTATGCACACACTTTTCTTGGTACACCGGCCCGAGGGAGTACGAACGGCTTTGTACTTGAAGCCCAAATCAAGGGAACCTCTTCGGCCCCGTGTCACATAACCGCCACCATTTCTGGGCTTCCAGCTTGGTAGTGCCAAACCAGGGTAGCCCTGAAAACCAGTGGGTGTCTCACTCCCTGAGTTCAGGGAAGTGGCAAACGCAAAGTTCCGACTTTTTGTTGACCACCGGCTGGTTTCCTTTGCCGAACCTCCACGGGGAAAAAAGCTCCGCAGGTCCATGGTGCTGTTGCTGGTGCTGAAGGTGGCCTTCGCGCTGATGATCTGCCAGGCCCTGCAGACCTTCATCCAGGATCCGGGGTCCTTCCACCCCGTGTTCCGTCTTCTTTTTTTGGGGAGGCGGCGGGAGGGGGGGAGGGGTTCTTGCGTTCTTAGGCTTCCCTTCGTCTTCCTTGTGTTTTTTTGCTTTTATGTTTCCTTTTTTTTTTTGGGGGGGGGGGGTTGGGTTGGGATACAGGACGATGGGGATCTTGCTTTCTTAGGCTTTCTTTTTTTGGCGTGGACACCTAGGGTCTATTTTGCAGCCCACCAATACCCCAAATTAAGGGGGTTGCAAAATAGACCCTTTGCGTCCACCGTATGGGGGGTAGGGTCAGCAGACAGGACCACCAGGTTTCTTGGTTCTTAGGCTTCCTGTGTTTTTGTTGTTGGGGAGGGGAGGTTGGGTCAGGAGGTTGGTGTCGAGGTGGATGTTTGTCACACGGACGGTTTCTTGCTCTGGGGGGCTTCCTTGCGAAATGGGACGGGTATTGCTCTTCACCGTCTTCACCTGCATGTTTTTTCAGAAATCTGCTCGAATCCCACTGTGGATGGTTGCCAAATTTCCGCTTGGAAGCCAGGGTTGAAATTGTTGGGTTGGCATTTGCAGGGGAATCAAATCATAGGGTTTCTGCGCGGTGGTGCGAACTACTATGTCCCCAAGTATTGCCCTTTTACCCTTTTTGGGGGAGGGTTCCCCTACTAAAATAGACTACAGGAAAAAGTTGGTACCCATCCTTCTCACCTCTCTACTGGAGGACCTAGACTAAGAAGCCCCGGCGATTCCCCTGCAAATATCAACCAGCAATGGTTTCAACCATCAGGGGGTGGGATGAGCGTGGGCCACGGGCAAGACAACCAAGCCCAACCCGCCCCGTTCAACAAAAGCAAACGATTCTGACTTTGGCTGGACTTTGCATCCAACCATGTTCCATGCCTTGGCTGCTATTTGTTTGGAACCTGCAAGTCTATAACCTTTGACTTGTGCAAATGATATAAGTCTTCGGCTTTCCAACCAAAAGCTGAACTTTCCTAGCAGTAAATTGGGCAATGAAGGAGTCCATCAATGTCCCCTTTGTTGAGCCTCCAAAAGTGGTAGTCTTAGTGGATTCCGGCACTAAGCTGCCACTTTTTTACAGGGGCATGGGTGTGTGATTTTTTTGAATCTCCCCAAAATAAATGAATACTAAATTATGGTTTGCCTTTTGGTTTCCCTTTGATGCCAGCAACCAAGGGGGGTACTCTCAAAAGAATACACACCCAAATCGAGAAAACACCTTTAGCCGATAGGCTAGCCACGTTCCCACCCCAGGATGACGACGCAGATGTCGACACTCGCCTGGAGATGAATCAGTTGTATGGCAGCTTCCTACGCTCTGTCTACAGCATGCGCCGGACTTAGCCATGACAAGGGAGTGACAAAGCACTTGTTGCAGACTGTGTTATCCCCTTTAAAAAGGGAATTGGGGGAGGGGGGATTTCGACCCCTGGAAATCCATTTCCGGTTCCATTGTCCCTTTTGTTGAGAAGACTATATAAATGGAATTGGGGGCCCTACCCCCCTCCCCCCTGCAGAAGGGGGGGACCGGGATACTGTGTTTGGTGTCTTTTTTGGAGGGTACCCTTGTTGGGTTACCAAACCAAAAGTAAAACCGAAGCCATTCTGCGGGTTCACCCAACAAACGGCAAGCTAAACCAGGTTTAGACGGTGTTTGGCAAATGCAGACACAAGGATGCCTTTGTGCTAAATAGCCCAGAATTGTATTATTTTCCCCTGAGGGAACCTAAACAGGATGCTTAGGTGCTACAGACCGCCTAGTTGGCACTCAGATTGTGAGGGTCTTATTGAAAGTTGCAAGCAGACACAATGAAATTCCATGTGCGTATGATTGTTTTTGGGGTCGGCTTCGACTTTGAGTTCATGTGAGTCTGCATCAAGTTTGCGGCGAGCAACCGCGGGATGCTAAGCCAAGTTGGGCTACAATAGTTTCATGTATGCAATCAGTTCGTCCCTTCTTTATGGGCGTTTGGTGACGGATCTTTGCACAGCTTTTTGGTTGAAAGAATTGGGAAGCCAGATATGGGGGGCCCGTGCAACCAAAAAGCCAGATATGGCCATGGTTCAAAACCAATGGAATCCCATTCTGGGATAGGCGAGCCATCCATTTTTAGGCTTCCTTTTTTAGTGGTTGGCTTGAATCGGATGTTCACTGGGGGCTAACGATTGGGGTTTTGACCCCTGGCCGGCCATGGGGTATGAACCCGTAGAACTGGGGCCGCAAGAAGGCGAACTACCTTTCAGGGCCAACCGCCAGTTCTCGAGTCCCCCTGCGCTACTTACCCCATCCCAAAGACCACGGAAAACAACTTGTCTTCCGGGACCAAAGCGTTTTTTTTCTTCGTGCGGCTTGGTGGATCCAAAATCCGCCCATGTCGAAAGTCGAAATGAAAAGTGGAGGAGCTCCAGTTGTGGGGGTTGGCCAGCGGCTTTGTAGAGACGTTGGGTCGGATTCAACATAGGGGAACCCAAAAAATTAAACAGTTGGTGGTTTCCTTGTGGTTTCCCCCTACAAGGTAGCCTCAAAGAAAGACAAGCCACCCACTGGCCTGTCTCCACATAGTATGCCAGATGTCCCTTTGCAAAACCACCAAAAGCCGGGCTCAAATCAAGCCATAGGCCGTCCGTCCGAGTTCGGTTTCAGGTTCGAGATCACCCACAGCGGGTCATGGCCTGCGCTGGTGCGTCCTGTGCTGGAGAAGGTGGACCCATGGTACGCCATCCTTTTTCTGCCCTACATCGCTTTGGTGGCCTCTCGGCGGCAAAATGCCTTTGGCTTCGGGGATGTGATTTATTTGGGAATCCGCCCTGAACACATGTTGCTGGCCGGACAAACTCCCCTCAACGTTCCAGCAGTGGCAGTTTCAATTCAACTTTGGTGGCCTCCCAGGTGTTGGGGTTTGTTTGGGGGTCCGCCCTGAAAACCTGGCTTGTCTTTGGGCACGATAACGGAGCCTTGGTGGCTCGGATCCCCTCAATTTCCTAATTTTTGGGACTTCCGGAAGTGGCTCAGGTGAGTGACGCCCATTTGGGCGGGTCCTTCCAATGACGCGGTCCTCCGCGGACCAGATGCCCTCAATCGCCATTTTGCTGGACCTCCAAACGTGGCGATCGTTTCCATGGAACCCACCAGTCGGTACGTTGATCAGCTGTTCAAGGGGAAATCCAGCGACCCCTCGATGAAGCCGCGGTGTTGGGAGTCTTTTTGACGGAATCGCACCGGAGAGACCACGTTTCCATAAAACCTACAAACTGTTCGACCTTTTTCTCGGGGGGGAAAAGCAACGCGGAAAGGCTATGTTGAAGCTGTTTTGTCCTTATTTGTTGTGCAGTGGTTCAAAGGAAGTGAGGAGCTGCGAACACACATTGGTTTGCCAACATGCCATCATACCAGGGTTGGAAAGTCAGGTGCTTAATTTCCAACAAGGAAACCAAACAAGGAGGGCATGTTGTTGTGTTGAGGCTCGCATTCTGAGACCCAGTTAGTCAACATGACTAGCCTCCCACCGTGTGTGCTTTCTTGTTCCTTTCCTAGACTGTTGCCAGCATGGACATTGACAGCTGCGGTTGCCTTGGCGAGTTGTTGACTCTCCCCGTGGAATGTGACTGGGGGTCGCGCGACCGGTTTCCTCCAGGTGGGTTGCATGTTCGGCGGCGTGGTCTTAGTCTAAGGGATCTCCTATTACACCCTAAGGACATTTCAACGATCCCAAATTCACCAAACTATCCAGTTTTTTTTTGGAACAGGCAAGAATAGGGAGATTCCCCAGAGGGCGCAATCCCAGGGTGTAATAGGAAAACCCTTGGACTTACCGACCAAGTCATGACAAACATAGTTTGCCTTCCTATGCAAAGTGTTGGAAGCCCTATGCTAGACTTACATGTGTGTGTGTGACTCAAAATAGGGACACGCCCAACATGAGTGTCCTTTTTTCAGCTGGTTCCCCTTCACAGCCCCAAAAAGGAAGCCTCACTCCCTGAGTTCCTGGTCTGAGCACTTTTTGCGAAGACCATTTGAGCGGTAAACAAACAAAACATGGACTTGTTGTTGACCCACCCACGCAGCAAATTAAGAACACCGGCTGTTTTTCGTGGCCTCCGGCTTCTTTTTTGGCCCATCCACGCCGCACGTGCGGTACCGCTTCCCATTCGATTCTCAGAGCTCCGCCGCTCAGGTCTTCGCAGTGATCAGAGTGGTGACGGCGCTGTTTATCAAGGACCGGAAGCGGATTTGAGTATGGGTCCAAATGAAACCACCAGGATATGGACAGGTTTTAGTCGGTGCTTCCATTTACTAGACCCTAGACCCTAGACCTTTACACCCTAGACCCTAGACCCCTAGACCCTAGGGTCTAGACCCTAGACCCTGGGGTTCCATTTTCTCAGTTGTTCAAAGCCGACCTTTTGACCTTTTGGTTTTCCCTTTTTGGTCTATTTTTAGTAGAGGTCCCAAAAGGTTAACCTTCTATTTGCAGGTCCTTTGGGCAAGTGAGTTTTGGCTACCCATGTTTGACAACCACAGGCATTTCTTGTAGGAGGCTTCCCCAGGGACGGATCCTTCTCTTTTCTTTTCGACGGGAAATCCAAAAAACAAAGCGGGCGACGTGGAACCGGGGTTGGAATGCCCATTCTTTCCAGGGATCCGGTTTTTGAAAGGCACGATGGATGAACGGAATGGAAGTGGAATCAACCCCTAGATGTTTTTTGTGGCCCCGCCGCGGCGCCTGCCCCCTTGTTGCCTGGGTCTGGTTAAGCTGAAGCCCAAATCGTGGGCACAGCGCTGAAACGAACACGGGGCACGAGGCCACCGGAAAACCGGTTTGTGTCCAAATCGAGGGTTGGCTGAGCTGCCCAGCTCTACAAGCCATGCCTGATGGACAAGCTCCGCGTTGCAGCAGTTGGGGAAGTTCACCTAGGTCCCCCAGTAGTGCCCTTTCTCAGCCTTTTTTGGTTGGGAGGGTTCCCCCCACTAGACTACAGAAAGAAAGGGTACCAACTTTTTCTAACATCTACTGGAGGACCTGGATTACGTAGCGGCCTGGCATGCTTGTTTTGTCCATCAGTAATCTCGTTTTTGGGGTCTTGGCCATGGTTCTCAGATTGTCTCACTTGCAAAGCAAATTGACCGGATGAAGCGACCTTTTGGTTTCCCCTTGTTGGGTTCCCAGGTTTAGTCACCCAAAAGGTGTGAATGGGAAGCTGCACCTTGGTTGTAAACTCAACCCGCTGCAACCAGAACTTCACCCAACGCAAACCAGAACTTGTCATATGGTTTGGCAGCGCGTGCGCACGGAAAAATATATTTGTAGAGTGTCTTAGGATTTGTCTATTTTCACTTCGCATGACTTGTTCTTGCTTCATGTGGGCTTGAGTTGTTTGTTCACTGCTCTTGGCAGCAGCTGGAGCTATCAGAACTGCTGCATGCGCAGCTCTTGCTGATTGGTGTCTACGGGCATCACACCGTGCTTAAATGTAAGCTACAAGCTACACTATGACTTGCTCAAATGCGCCCCACAAGCCCATCCACGTAGGGTCACATCCCGGCAACCGTAAACCCACTCGCTTGCACTCTTCGGAAGAGTGCCTATAGGGTTGTACCAGATGGGGTTGCAGTTGCATCGGTTTTTCTCCACACAAGGGCTTCCAATCAGGCCCCCCCAGCTCACAGACTCAAGCAAGAGTGCGCGAAGCAAGAGCCACAGTATACATTTGGCCATGATTTGTTTAAATGTGGTAACAACCCAGCAGGGGCTTGCGCATATCAGCCCCCTTAGCCCCTTGTGAATGATGTCCAGCAAGGGCTTCTCACCAAAGCCCACACCCATCCATGCGACTGGCTCAAACGCTCAGTTGCGCTTACCGGCGGCGTCGGTAAGCGCAACCGCAGAATAGACAGCGCGATCAGGGGCTGAGTATGTGCTCCCGACGGCTTGGCTGTGCTTAAGCAACGGACGCCGTCGGTAAGCGCAACTGCCTGCTCTTACATGAAACCCGTCATCCATGCTGCGGCCTCTTAAACAAATGGGCCCACGGTGTGTGCGGCAAAATGCCTGCGCTTTTGAAGCTCTGGTGTTAGCGCAGCCCAGGGGCACACACACAGAAGTGGGCAGGGCTGATTGGAGGGCAGGGCTGATTGGAGGGCAGGGCTTTGTGTTTTTGCAACTCGCCTACAACCCCATCCACTACAACCCTATAGGACCTTTTCCAAACTCTTCTTGCGTTGTCCTTGCTTCAAGCCTCAGTCACTTTGATCATGCTGCCAGTTTCCACCTGGTAACATTCATTCGAATGCTAAATGTGCATCTATACATGTATGTGTGTGTGTCATTGCTAGCACCCATACTCTGCGCAAACGTGCTGTCGTTTCCTGGTCGTTGTGTTGGAGTTGGACCATGAATCCAGAAATGTCTTATGTTTCTTTTTTTTTGCCCATTCGCGTGTCGGAGTGTGTGTGGGTGTGTGCATGCTTGCGAGCTGCTCTCGCAAAGGACGTGTGTCATGTCGCGAACAATTCGGACACCGCGTGCCCAGAACAGCGCATGGCTCAGCGCGAGCTAGTTCTGCAGAGCAAGCGCGTGTGAACACTCCTTTTTCTCATCAAAATTTGCTTGGCCAAGAAACTGTCTTATCAGCAACACGGCCTTCATTGGAAAACGACTGGGGGCTGCCAAGGCTTCGAGGCAATGGGCAACGCACGCGCAAACGCCAACCAACCAACAGGAGTGCAGAACGGCGGATGACCAACCACCCCTGCCAACACCAAGGATCGCAGTCCTTCCCTTTTCGTAACGATGTTGTCTTCTTCCTTTGCTGGATCGGCCAACGCCCTGCTGACTTCATTGTCATCATGTAGGCCTTTCCAGTCAGGAGTTGCCAAACAGATGGCCCCGTTTTGGACCCGAAACGAAGGGGATGCCAACAGATCTGAGTCTCTTTCTTTGGTCGTGGGTAAATTACATATGAAGCATATCCAAAGTGTATCCTGGAGTTGGGCGAAGATGTGGGCGTTTCAACTTGAATTGATAGATTCACTTACTGTAAGTCCATTTGGTAGAAGCTGATTATTCGGACGTTCAGTGGCACCCATTTTTCTTTGTGTTTGATGGCTTCCCAAAAACTTGCCAGGCCCCAAAAAGGGTTCCAAGTCTTCTTGTACCAGGGTCACTGAACAACTGGGTGACCGAATTGCCGGCAAACTGTCTGACTTGCAGGGGCCGATGTATTTGAGTGATCAACGGGCACTGAGTGCTCCTTTTAAGATATAGGTGTTCTTCTTGCTGGGTTTGGTTGAAACAAATTCCCTGATAAACCTTACAACATCTACCAGGTGCTTCTATTTTCCCCAAAAGCCGATGTAGTATAGGACTCCACGTTTTTTTGTGACCCGCTTAGCCTTGACATGGACGACAACGTGCTTTCACCTGGGCTAGGTCCCCCAGTAGTGCCCCCTTTTTTGGTTGGGAGATTCGGTTCCCCTACTAAAATAGACTACAGAAAACAAATCGGGTACCAACTTATTCTAACCTCTCAAATCTGGAGGCCCTAGTGGACCTATTCGGCTTCGGCTTTCGGCGCAGCTTCCTTCCGCGCGCGCGGCGCTTCTCAGGAGACCTTGGCGAGCGCCGCCAACGACGCGGAGATGGTCATGGACGAGACGCGGCGCCTGGCCGTCGAGTACCAGGAGAAGCTCGAGGAGCTGTTCCTCGGCGCCCGGAGCCCGCGGAGCGGCGAGACATTCCGACGCCTTGCGTGCGTGAGCTTTCAACTGTTTAAGGGTTTGGTTGCCGTTTTAGCGGTAAATAGAAAGTGTGGACTTGTTGTTGGCGCCCTCCACTCAGCCAGTGAGATACCGAAGCCTTCTGTGTGGTTGGATCATATGGCTAGGTTGTTACTGCCATTGGTTCTGTTCATGTTTAGCGGGGACTGCAAGACATAAAGCGTTTTTGCTACAATGCCAAGGGTTGGAAAGTAGCGTTGTAGTGACAATTTCCAAGGGTTGGAAAGTACCGCGCTATAGTCTATAGTGACTTGTTGTGTGAAGTGTCTAGTGGTTGTGTATTTATGTCCCGTAAAACCCGATGTGGTTGTGTGAGGGTGGGCTGAAGAAATGTGAAGAAAGAAGCACATGTGGAAAGCTGGGGGGGGGTGTTCCCTTAAGCGCCGTGCGTGGGACACATGTTTGCATCGTCAAAGATGTAGACTTCCTCATGGGGGGGAATGCTAAGGAAGCACTGCATCCTGGCGCTTTGTGTGGATTTCCGGACGAGTAAGAGAAAAGTTGGGTGAGGAAGAGGAATGGAGGTCCTGGAGCAAGCCCAAAGGAATCCTCAGTGATGGAGATGTGTGAGAAACTTCAGAACTTCGAGGTTCTGGAGGGGCTGCCTAGAAATCGCCAAGTTGCGATCGCTTCTTTCAGCCACTGTTGCGATCGGTTGTTGGGGTAAAGTGGATGGAAAAAAGCAGCAACTGGCGATCCAGGTGGCTTTAAATGGAAAGGAAGCAAACACACACATCACAGTTCTAGCGCCTCTTTCTGTGAGACCCCTCCGCCCTCCAAGGGAGTTGCTGCACTGCTCTTGGCGTGTTTGTTGGCTTTTCTTCGTGTTGTTTGGTTATGTTCATGTTTAAGTGGGGAGCTGCCGAGAACAACATCAGGGCTCGGAAGGGTCGGGGCATTTCAGGACAGGGTCCGAACAGGTTTGTTTGATTGGGATTGTTGTGTGAAGCTCCTTCAAACCTTTATTTGACTCTTTGAGTGTTGGACTTTAGCCACTTTTTGGGAAGACCGTGTTGGATCATTTTGTTGGTAAATAGCAATTTCATATTTTTGTCCCATTTCTCTAGTCTGAAGCGAATTGTAACGCTCTTCCCTTTGGCGTTCCATTTGGTATTCGTAAGCATCCTGACTAAAAGGGTGCTCCAAAATCTTCATAGCATGGCGCATCCAGCCATTTGCGCCTCCCGGCTTTTTAGAAGTGGGCGCGGTCGCTCTGGCCAGGGGTCGTTGTTAGAATGACAAAAACTGGCAATGTTCCATTTGCTTGAGAATATTTGCTATTTCTCTTGTTCGTTTTTCAGGGCACCTATCACTACTGGAAATATGTCCTTTTTCCAAGGGGGCTTAAGCAAATGAAAGCAACCTGTAAGTTTCCCTGGTCGTTTTCGGAGAAATCTAGATTGAAGCCTGTTGGGGCGGTTGGGGGGGGGGCTCGCACAGGGCATTTTGGACCAAGAGGCTGAGTGTTCACCCGCTATGGGACCTTGGGGGTCGAAGTGACATGGAAACCAATGGCAAATCTTAATACAAGCCAACGGACACCAAACCCAGAGAGTCCTATGCCATATTTACGGTTCTGGGTTTGGTTCCTTCGGGGATTCGTCAATGACACATTCCGCGAATCCGCAAATATGAGGTACTTGGACCACCTGGGAAAGGAAACTAGTGCAAACCAATTAATGGGCACCAACCCAAGAAGAGCAAAACCAAGGCAACCCCAACAAAACCAAAAGGAAACGAACAGAAACCAGTGGAAGCAACATGGACCCCTGTTCTCATCCAGCCAGACACATTTTACACTTTTTTCCTTGGTGGCTCTCTCTTTATTGTAGTGGTGGCCCAAAAAGTGTACACTTTCTTGGGCTGGTCACTAGCCAAGTGAGTGTCGGGTTTTCAGAGGTTCTGCCTGGTGGACGACGATGGTGATGGGCACTTATCCGCGGAGGAGTTCCTCGCAGCCATGAGCCTCCCCTCTGTGGAGCAGACGCTCGCTTGACTTCCGTTTGAAAGGGCGATCTGATTTGGTGGCAGTCAGAGGGCAACCTAATTCATGGGGAAGAAAGATGTGTTGCCCTTTTTGCTTGAATTAAAAGGGAATTTGCTCCAACAGATGTCCATTTGCTGAAATGAGTAGTTTCTATTTTCCCCTGTTGGCTTTAAAGGGAACCGATTTCACTACTGGACATATTGTTCTTTATGTTTCCCAGGGACCAAGAGGCAAATGGAGGTTGAAGGGAGGAAGCTGGGCGGCTTGGGCGTTCTCGCTGCCCAGTTGCCCACTCCCGAGTGCCAGGCCTTTAACCACGTTTTTGGTTTTGGACCGTTAACAGTGGTAAATGCATACTATGTTTCCTGGTTGACCTGGTTGCTTCATCTACCAGTGCCAGGGCCATCTACTTTTCCAAAAGGCGACCTGTGACGTTGGTGGTCTTCAAAGCAGTGACACTTTGCACGCCCAAGCCCTTAAGAAGGCCTTCAGGGGGGTCAGTTCATCAGGGAAATCGGCTCCCCAACCCCACCCATCCCTATCACCGGGCCCTTGGAGTTAATCAGGGAACTCGCCCCGTGTAATATGGTTGTCGTTGGGAAACATAGTGGCATTTTTGCTTATTGTGGTTTGGCGGTTGAAATCCCCCACTGAACTGCTAAAAGATAGTTTGTTGCTCCCCTTTCAACGTCAACCAAGAATACAAGTTCTGGACCTGTTTTGGCAAATCCACTCGTGACTTTAGAGTTGGAGTTGCGTGGAGAGAAGGAAAATCAATTATGGAAAGGCGCGTGTTGTTTGTATGTTTGTTTGTATGTTTGTATGTTTGTTTGTTTGTTTGTTTGTTTGTTTGTTTGTTTGTTTGTTTGTTTTGTTTGAGGTTTGGAGTTGCGTGCTTTTGCCGGGTTGGTTCAAACAACATGTTGGCGCGGTATTTGCAGTTTCAGGTTTGTTTCAACAACTTTCATTGTTGCAATATAGGTGGGCGCTTGTTGCAGGTACCCTTTGCAGGTTGGTCAACCAAGGAAGCCGAAGCCCATGGTTGAGCGTGCAAATTCCTGTTTTTTTGCGCGCACTTCTTGGGCGGATTTGTTTGTCCAGTTATTTGCAGTGCCCACCTGAATGGTTGGTCATTACCCAAAAATTAAGGGGTCATGACCCTTTTTCTAGGGGTGATGGAGACTCTAGGCAGTTGTTTTTCGCAACAGTTTTGGGTATCAGCACCCCCACCTCAACGACTGTTTTTTGGTCAGGACCTGTGGTTTTTTCGACATGGGAGAAAGCAATCCTTGGGGTGGCTGGCAGGCTCTGGTAAGTGAATGCTTTGGTGTTTGCTTGTGTGTGTGATCTTTTTTTTGGGGGGATGTAGAGAGTTTGTCAAGTTTTTCTTGGTATGGATTGGTGGACCTCTGGTTCTTGTAGAGGGCAAACGGGAAAACCCCGCCCCCCCCGCCGCCAAACAACCAGTCCAAACCACCAACTAGGGGGAAGCTGAGAGGTCCTCGTTTGTTTGGTGTCAAGTTTTTCTTGGTGGTAAGGATTGGTGGACTGGTTCTTGTAGAGGGTTCCAAACCACCGATTGGATTGAAGCTGTTTTTTCTTCCCGCGGGAATTTGGGCGGCGAGATACCTGCGGTTCCTGGACGTGAGCATCCGGGACTGCCGGCCCTTGTTCGACATCTTGACGGAAGGCGACGGGCTGATCACCATCACCGAGTTCTGCCACCCGGATTTTGTTTTTAAAGAAACATGGCCCGGGTTTCAAGCCTGAAGGTCTAAGGTGGCCTTTTCAGGGGTTTTACGCTGCGTAAGTCGTAGGGCAAGCCAAAACTGGGAACAAACTATGTTTGGTGTACGCTGGGAAGCGGTCAACTCAACATGTCTCCACTGTTCGTGGCATGTTCGCTGAATCCAGTGGCAGGCTGCAAAAGCAACATCCCAATTCAATGTCAGTTGGCACAACTACTGCTGGCCATGGCTCAAGAACTGGGGGACATTTTAATTACATCCGACCTGACAAACCAAAGCGTCCTCATTATCTTGGATTCCGTCTGAGGTAAGCCTGCAAGAGAAACCCTGAACACGAAGACATGGATTAGTTGTGTTTGCTCTAGCCACTTATGTTGAATAGCCGATTGCCTCCTTAAGCACCCCGGATTGAAAGGAATTTGGGGAAGGAGTTGAGCCCTGGAACGTCGTTAGGGCCAGCTGCCCCCAGGGAAGACTGGGTAAACAGAACTCGGGGACCTTTGTCGTGAAAGAGAGTTGGTATCTTCTTTTCGGGCTCATCCGTGCCCCCTTGGTGATAAGAACCGAGGGTCTAAGTCAATCCTGGGTTTTGCCTGGGTTATAACCCACTGTTAATTGACTTAAGGGGAATTATGCGTGGGTTGCCAACGAACGGTTAGCAACAACTTGCTAGCTTGGCGAATCAAACACCCAAGCAGTGACCACCAACTTGGACATGACCCAGGCAAGTTGAGGGAATCTGCCGTATTTGCTTGAGGCCAATATTAAGCACACGTTTCGGGTCTTGGCGTTAGAGGCGTGGAGGACCAAACAGGTGGATATCCGAAACTGGCATATGCGTTATCAAGGGAAGTTTTATAATTTACTCCCGGATTTTGGACCTTATTTCCAGCCATTTGGTTTCAAATGAGAACCAGAAGAAAAGGCGTTGGGCCTTTGTGGGAGATCCCCCGAAAAACGGAAAGGCACCCGATCCTACCAGGGAAACAACTGGTTTTGAAAAGGGGGATGGTGGAAAAGAATGGGGACTGAACCCCTAGAAGGGTCGCCTACTGCTTCATTTAGTCTTCAATGAAGGGTCTGAAAAAAACACATCCTTGATTCCAATGTCAATTTAAACCCCAGTTCAAATCCCAAACTTGCACAGTGACAATCATATCTTGATTGCTATTGGGTTTGATCTTGAGACTTTGACTTGTTGGTTGAAATCTAAGTTGGTTTTGGGCAGAAAGAACCCGCCAACAGTAATAAAAGCTCTTTGCAGGGGGTTTTGTCATCAACCAAGGTACTCATAGTATGCTAGTACTCCAAGTAAGCTGGTACTCCATGTCTCTTACCCTCTGCCTTTGTAAGCTGGTACTCCAAGTATCTCATATTCAATTATTCGCGGACTTGAGCCTCTGAGCCCTTGGTACCAAACTCAAAGCTGTAAATTTGGGGTACCAAGGGACCCTTGGGATCGTAAGCTGGAAAAGCAATATGGTTTTCCGTATTGAACCCACCAAAAGTGACAAACTCTTTGCAGGAGGGTCTCGCCAGCAACCCAGAAATAAGCTGGTGGTTTTCTTTTTGACCCGCCAGAAAAAAGCTTTTGACCCAGAAATAAGCTTTTGGACATCATAAGGCGGTTTTATTTCGACCCCAACACTTTCGGGCATTTTGCCAAGGGATGTTAGTTGACTTGAACCTTTTGCCAACTAATGGGTTTTCCGTCTTAAACCACTAAAAGTTAGTCACTTTTAGCAGGGGAGCCCTTAAAGCAACCGAGAACAGACTCACCTCGATCTGAATTTCGATCCGAGGCAAAGGCCTGATGCAGCTCAAGGGCCAGGCCCGTGCACTGGACATCGTGGTGCTGCAGCACGAGAACTCCAAGCTCATGTCGGACCCGGGCTTCGTCCGAAGTCCGAAAAACTCCCGAGGTTTGGGATTTTTCATTTGTTCGGATTTGGCCGGCTTTCCTTTTTTCCTCGTTGTTTTTTTTCTTTTTCTTTTGTGCTTCTCGGATTTGTGTTTGGCTTTTGCAGCTTTTGCGGAGTTGTATTTGGCCGGATTGTTCGCATGTTCGGATTTGGCCGGATGTGGCCGGCCTGGTGGGCTGGCGTTTGGAAAAGCTGGGATCCAAACTTGCTTTCGAAGAAGGAGCTAAGGAGCTGGGAGTTCTGCAAGGGCATGCTAGTGGGTACTTCCCCAGAGTTAGTTCCCCGTTTTTGCTTTTTTTGCCTTTTTGGGGTCCCTTTATTTTCCACTCGCCAGGCAAGACAGATAATTTTTTGCTGGGGTCCTAATTCCAGCCTAGGGTATATGTCAGTTGTGAGAGGTGGGTATATATCAGTTTGCGACGGGTACCTATATAGAGTCTCCATGACCCTTTAAAAAAGGTTGGTCATTACCCAAAATAAAGAGGTCTCATGGCATCTCATGGACCCATTTTAAACGTGTCATGGAGACTCCAGGTATCCTTTTAAGTGGTTGGATTTCAAGGGAACCAAAAGCATAACCCACCATTTTGAGGGTCCCTTAAAACAAGACACACCCTGGTGTGGCACCCACAGGTTTGCAAACAGCTCGAGCTTAGAATCAAAACGAGCTTGGGTGAAGCTCTTTACTGATTTGATCTCAGGAAAAGTGAAAGAGTAGTTGAAGCCCAGATATACGGTTGTTGTTGGGAAACATGTTGCATGTTTGCTATATTGTGGTTTATTGGTTGAAATCCCCACTGAACTGCTAACATTTTCAATGTTTGCTACCCTTCCATCGTCCACCAAGGATATCTTCACAAGTGTGGCGTCCCAGAGAAAATCCTAAGTACCCCATACTCTCCGGATTTGAGTTTGGCTCAAGGGGATGATTGCAGATTCCTGAAATCCGCGCCACACACTCAACTTGGGACATGGAAGGTGATGAGTCCAATCGGAGGGCTTGGTCTTTTGGAGGGAGAAAGACTCGGAGCAACGGCTTTTGCTCTGCAACCAGCCGCTGCAAAAGGGACAAGGGACACCAAAAAGTAGTGGGTTGAAGGTGGCAAAACGAAAAACTGGCCCAACCCGGCCTTTGCACCAAGGATCGGAACAAGAATGCTTGACTGCTATTGGGTTGGATCTTTAGACTTTAACTTTTTGGGAAGTAAAGGTGTTTTCCACTAAGCCTCCAAAAAGTTAAACTTTTTGCAGGGGGGTCAACAGCAACCAAGAAAAGTGCCCTTGGAAAGGGGCCGGAAAAGGGAGTGCCCTTTGTTTGTGTTGCCCTTATACTCACTTCCTGAGTTCATGAACTTTAAACTTTTTGGGAAGACCAATTTAGTGGTAAATATAAAGTTTGAACTTTTTTTGGGCCATCCACTCAGCAAGTGAGTATAGTAGGTGACCCTTCAATCATTTTCCTTTTGTTAAACGGGTGGCAAGACCTTGGTTACAGGTAAATGGATCCGCTGGGCAAAATGAATTCCGAACCTGCTACGGAGTCTTCCTCGAAGCCCTCAGAGGATGGTGCAACAAGTGTAGAGAGTCTGCCCCCTGTGGGATGCGGGGACCAGTCTTTTGCTGGTGCCTTTTGCACGGATGTTGTGGGGTCAAGCCCAGAAAAGGATCAGTACCTTCCTGCAAGCCCAAAGATCTGTTGGCTTTTCATTGGTGATCGACCTTCTGCTCGTTCGGGGGGGGGGCAATGGGCCCTTGTAAGTTGCGCATCGAAAGCATCGGCACGGTTTCCTTGGTTTTCCTAGTGACTCATTGGTATGTCTCATCTCGCTTGGATCTCCTTCGGGATGCGTTTGGGGCCAGCCCCTTGCTTAAACATGCAAGGACGAACAGCGATTGTTCAACCCATAGGTGTCCTTTTTGGTTGTTATGGTAGAAAGTCGATGACCCTGGTTCATATATGGCTGTGGCTCAAAAAACCGGTACCGAAAATGGAACCCTGGTGAGTGGAAACATGGACCAAAACCCGCGTAACCCCTCCTGTTTAATTTTGAGCCACACCCATATCTACCCATCAAGTTTCCCAAAAGGACACCTATGGTTCAAACAACCTTCTTTGAATTGCTCGTGGAAGGGGACCGTGGTTGTTTAGACACATTTTCCCACACATTTTTCCCCTCCCACTGAGGCTCACCCTTCAAATTGAGCCTGCAATCCGAGGGCATGTTGTTGTTTTTTGTTGCGGGTGTCAGTTTAATGCACCAAGTTAAAGTATCCCCTTTTAGTCCACGTTTGGGACCATTGACTAAGCTGATGAGCAAACAAGAGGCTTGGATCCTACCCAGTGGATCCCAGTTGCCGTTGTAGGTAGCAAGCTACTTTTCTTTTGGTTTCTTTTGAGTTTCGACATGCGAACACCCCCATGAGCTGTTGAGGGAGCCCAAATAAGCCCTTGTTGCGGGCTTATTTGTCACTGCACCCCCCCCGCCCCCGCCCCCATGAAGCCCTGCCCTGGCAAGGAGTGTCGGGAGATTCACCATAGCCTGCAGCACATTGCCCAACGACTTCCGCCTGCGGCGTGATACGGATTGTTGCCTCCTCCAAGATGGGTACCTGAAACCTCAAACTTCCTCAGCAAGTGGATATTGCCCCCAAAATTACGGGGCGAACCTATTGTCAGGTTGGACCCCCCTAATTTGCGCAACGGTTTTCCCGTTGGTTTCCCTTGAACCCCCACCCCAAAAAAAACATGAAAAAAAACACACAACATGTGTTTGTTCTGTTGGTTTCTCCTTTAACACCAACCAAAGAAAGCGGTAAGCTCGCAAAAATGGATTTCGGTTTTCCCGTCGGTTCCCGTTTGCCACCAAAAGAAGATAAAAGAAGGGTACCCTTCGCCTCAAAACATCGAGCCTCTTTTTTGTTTGAGCTTCGCTGTTTTCGGCATTCGGTTTTTCGACGCCAACTAATTTCCAACTGTTTTTTTTTGCTACCTGCAAATAGACTTAAACCCAGGGGTTCCCTTGTTGGAGTACATGACCCACCCCGTTTATGTCTATTTGCAGGTAGTCAAAAAGTGGAACCCTGGTTTCCGAAACTTCTTCCGGTACAACCGGGCCCTTTTGCTCTCCACTAACCAGGCAAAAATGTTTTTTTTGTTGCTGGTCCGACTTTTCCAGCCTAGATACTTGCGGATTTGAGGAATGGACGAATCCCCTTAAGCCAAACCCAAAGCTGTAAATATGAGGTACTTAGGAATTTCTGGGAATTGGTAACGGGGGGCTGCAAAAAAAAAAGAAGTTGTGACACACACACACCCTTGAGCTGGTTGGCAGTTTGCCTTCCTTTTGCCTATGCTCTTTGGTACAACAAAACCCGATCTTGGGGTTTAAGCCTAAGCACCGCATTTTCACTTAACCTCTTGCCAGGTCGCCAGGTGATCCAAGTGTGTCTGTGTGTTTGGTGTGTCTCAGGCAGGGAAACCCATTCCCATTTGGCCCCAGATCTATGGGTTGTTTGTCCAGACCCCCTCCAATTCAAGCAGCATTGCAACCAATTGTAACCGTAGCTCTCTGAGGAACTAGGACGCAGACACATCCCATACCGAACCTCTTGCTCACAAGTGGTCTCCACTTGTTGCTCATCTAGCTTGTTGTGTTTCGTATGCCGCCCTGTTGGTAACTTACCTATTCTGAATCCAATCCTTGTTTCCAAAAGACACACACATAAACCCGGGGAAAATGCATGTTTTTTTGGTAGTTCCCAGTCATCCCCCTTAGGTTTATGCTTCTCACTGCTAGTGGTAGTTTCCGAAAAGTTAGACTTTTGGCAGGGGACCTGACAACAGCCCAGTTTGAATCGCAAAGGGGTCGAGTCTGCATTTCGGAGAAGATCGGAGGAGACAGAGAGAACTGTCCGCACCAATCCGGGCGTGAACTCCGGGCAGGGCGACATGTTTTTGCATCCAGCAAGCGAAGCGGCTTGAGACTAGCTATATGTTGCAGGCTTGGTTGCATTCAATTCGACTTTTTCTTCATGAAGATTGCACATCCACATTAGACCGATGGCAGCCCAATCCGAGTTGAGCTTTGCCTTTTAAACTGAACAAGTCAAGGGCCCAGGTGCAGAAACCCCGCTTCAAGGAATCGGTTCTTTGGTTTTGTGATGTTTTGTGCAAGGGGATGGGTCTTTATTGGCCTGGAAACCTGTGCATGGGCACCAAACAAGTGAAGCGGTTTCTGCGATCTTTTTCTCAGGTCGGGCTTCGGCCTAAACTCCGTGCCAAGTGATGAGACACCCCTTCCACATGCCAAAATGAATGGAATGGTTTAAACTTGTTGAAAGACTTCTTGGGTTCCTGGCCTTCAAACACTTGTTGGGTTTGGGCCATTTTAGAGGCGCGCCCATTTTGCCGAAAGGAATATCTTGTTGATTTTTTCGTTTTTTTTACTCATCGGGGGGCTTAAGCAAGTGGAAGGAACCTATGCCCAACTCGGAAGGAGCTTCACCTTGGTTACTCCCCCAGGGGCCTTTCTCCCCGAGTCCTTTTTTGGGGGGGAGGGTTCGGGTTGCCCTACTAAAATAGGCAAAAAAAGGAGGAAAAAGGTGGGTACCCAACTTTTTCTAACCTCTCACATCTGAAGGACCTAGGGCGACCTGTTACTCGGGACCTGTTACTCGGGAAAGGCGAAGACCCAGTCAATGGAAACTGCTCAGCCGGTCGGAGCCCGCGCCGATTTTTCGGCGACTCGCCCGGCCCGGAGCGGGTTTTGTACCCCCGGCCGGTTTTTGTGGGACCGGGTTTTTCTTGGTGGTTCCCAGCCATCCTTGGGATTTCCTTTGAGCCTTCTGGTAGGTTTAGTGGTAGTTTCCACGAACCCACCCAAAGTTTTCGACTTCCAGGGGATCGAAGGGGCTCAGCCCAATTGTTTTTACCACGCCCGAAGTCAGCCAAGCGGCAGGCGAAAGGGAAACACCCCAAGTTCCGACTTTGATAAACCGCCAAGTTAGTAAGTGGCTGCCGACCTGGGTTAGAACCCACCAACAGGATTAACTCCACTTAGGGAGACTTACAAGTGGGTTATCACCTAGGGTACCAACTACTGAGAGTGTCAAGTGTCAAAATGATGTTCCCGGCTTGGCCCACTCAAAATCAGGGAACCCAAAAATACCCAAAATGGGTGAAGCCAAGCAAAACACAAACACAATCCCCGCAAAAAGTTCCATCAAGACGCACATCTAGGAAAAAAACAGGTGTCGAAACGGGTTGGGTTGGGACAAGCCCGTGTCCGAGCCTTCACATGTTGGCGGCTCCGGTGGCCAAATGCCAAGGGGCGGCCCGCGCGAAACGACGCGCAATGGCGCGCAAGATGCGTTTGACGCGGTGGCCTCACCTCCTGTGGCTCAAAAGAGCCCAAGCACACGAACGGTTGTGGAAAAAACGGGTTGCTAAGTTCATGGTTGTTGTTGGGAACCAACCAAGAGTTGTGGAAACTCCTGAGAGGTTGAACTGGGTGGGACATCCTCCTTGCTAATGATTGCAGGCTTCCCAGAAGGAAGCCAAAGATGGCTCATTGTTTCATTGTTTCAGACCTTTGGTTTTGACACCCTGTAAATTACACACTTTATTCTTCCATCAACTTCCATTTGTATTGTGGCCCAATAGGACGGCCACACGCCCATTCTAAGATTTCAGGCCCTTATTGTACTTTCTGTGTGTGGCAGTGTGGCCAAAAGGTAGCTGTGGTGATGGAACGTTTGTTGTTTATTGCGGAGTTGGTCCACCTCGCTTTCAGAATGTGAGAAGCCTTTGAGTCAGGCAACCCTTAGTTGGTGGTTTGGATTGGTGGGGTTTGAACCCCTGGTCTTTGAAGAGCGTAACTAACCTTTTTGACCACCAAATCACCAATCTCCAAACCACCCAGTTCCCCTACTAAAACAGAAAAAAAGTTGGAACCCTTATTCTAACCTTCCTACTTGGAGGACCTAGTTGATACTTTCGGGGAACTCCCAGACCCAGTTGCTAGTGGCAAGTTCGCCATGGGCTTCAGACTTGACGCAGTTTGGGTGGCTATACTGGCAATTTCCGGGAGGAACACCGGGACCTTCAGGATTTCGCGGTAGAAGTTGTTTTTTGAGCTCCATGTTAATCTGTAAGGGGGAGTGTCCCACTACAACGATTTACCTTCAACACCGGACAACTTCTCGCAGACTCGCAGATCTGCGCACATTTTCCACAGCCACTCGACGAAGAGTGACTCCTGGCGAGACTCATGGCTCAAGAAAGACGCGCTTCTCAGGTTTTGCAGCAAACCGGGTTTCTTAGATTGCTGTTCATACCCCGCGGCTCCAAGTACCTCATAGCAGATTTATGCGATACTCAGGACGCCAGAGGGATAGAGATTCCCAGAAGGGTTCTGAGAATCCTGGTGGGTAGGGCCACAATGATGAATTAGCAAGAAGCACTGAATGCTTAAGCGACCTCCCTTAAGTTTCCGCTTCAAGGGGGGCAGGGGCGATGGTTGTTCAATCCAAGCTTCCAACATCATGTAAGGGGGTCTCGTTTGATATGCCGGGGGGGGGGGGGTCCTGCAAATTTAAAATGAATGGTGTCTGACCAGGCGGGCCATCATGATGGAAGCCCCGGGTTGTACTCATTGTCTCCCAGCAACAATTCCAGCAAATCACAGCAAATCCATGGCGGGTGCACCAAAAGATCGACGCGCAAGATCCTTACGCCAGATGGTACAGGTTGTCCCATGCTTTCTGTTCAGTGGAATCCGATTTGTCCAGAACAACTGGGGCAATTGGGCTCACATGGCTCCCCATCCACTCAGGAAGTGAGTGGGGTTGGTTTTCTTGTGGTTACCTACTAAAATTCCTTGAACGATCAATGAAGCTTGGTTGGGGGGAGGTAATCCCTCGCAACCTCCCCCACACTTCCAATTAACCCCCCCTCGGTCAAAGACAAAATGGGAGCGGGGGGGGGGAGGTCGGAAAATGAAGTATTGGCTGGGGACCCCCTCCCACCGCGAGGCGGTACTCCGCAGGTGTCTCGCTTTCGGCTCGCAGCGCTCGCCATGCCTCCCAAGAAGGTGGAGGAGAGGGATCAATGCAGTTCGCGAGGCCTCTTGACGGGCTAATCACCTGGATTTTGGTAAATGATGGTCCCCTTGTCTTGGCTGCTGGTTGGGAAACAGTTTGCATTTTTGCTTATTGTAGTGGGAAATCTCCCCTCAACTGCTAAAATTTGAATTTGTAGTGCCCCCTTTCCAACGTCAAACATGTTGTTCCTGCCTTATTTGATGCATTTCGCCAAGTCGCAGTGCAAATGGTATGAATGCGTGCAGCGCGTGGGGAGTGGACCTTCTGACCGTTTCACCCGGTTTCGCCGGACCTGTGGATTGCGAAATCCGTTCTCGCACCGTTCAGAAACCATCCATCGATTCGATTTCCCCGGTTCAATGCCAACCAATGTTCTGGTGCTAACCTTGTTTTCATTGCGTGGTGCACTTGTTTTTCCATCCATGGGTCCAAAGCAAAAAAGTGCCTGTGGCCTTTTTCAGGTGTAAGGCCTTTGGAATTCAAGGCCCTGCAAGTGTCCAATGCATTGGGCGGAAGTTGGTGGCCCGACAAAGTGCATGACGCCAAACGAGTGGCGAGCCATGATGTCATTTGGCTTCCTTGCTTCAGATCATGTACTCCCCTTTTTCTGGCGGTGGTAGGAAGGAGCCAAGGAGCTGGGGGTATCCAAATTTGATTTTATAGAGGGAGCGGTTCAGGAGCTACCAGGAGTCCTGTAGGCATAATATGGCTGTGGCTCAAAAAACCGGTACCAACATGGAACCCTGGTAAGTGGAAACATGGACCAAAACCTGCGTAACCCCTCCTGGTTAATTTTGAGCCACACCCATATCTGGTAGTTTTTCCACAGGAAGAGGATAGAAGGGTTGACCTCCTGTCCCCTTCCGCTTCAAGAGGGCCCAGCAGAACATGGAAAAGCCGCCCCAGCCATGTTTGGGCTCGGAATCTCCTCTGGGAGAGGACCCTGTCTTCTTCCCCAGAACTGGTTCCCCTTTCTATTTGTGTTGCTATTTGTGGGTTCCCTTTGTTTTCCACCAACCAGGCAAAAAAGAATTGTTGTTTGCTGGGGTCCTAATTCCAGCCTAGTCTTGGAATCCAAGTTGCATCTTGAGGTTCACCGAAGGGGGCGTAAGTTTTGCAGGTCAGCCACACCCAAGCGCCAAGCCCTAGTAGTCTGCAGACCATCCATGTCTTGTAAGGGACAAAATCCGGGGAAGTCCAGAGCTATGAATCATCGGCCCTGCATTGCCGGGTGCGTGGTGCTTTGAAGGGCTTTTACCCCATATGTTGCGCCTTGAGTTTGGGTTCGTTCGGGGAGTTGTCAACAGATTCCTCAAATCTGCGAAATTATGAGGTAGTAAGGGACCCCATCTGGTGATGGGAGTTCATGCCTTTGGGTACTTAGGTGTTCGATTCGCCAAGATAGTACGTCGTTGGCAACCTAGTCATGATTCCGCTGTAAGAAAATTCAATCCAACAACGGTTTGCTGTGGTTTGCAAGTGGCTCGAAATGATATCCCGCTCATGGGTCCCCCGTTTCGCGGGTGTTTCTCACCCAGCGCGGCAACGACTTGCTAACACTTGGCCACGAAGATCCAAGTTCCCCCTGTTGTGCTGGCAGTTTTGTTTTTTTGTTTGTTTTTTTGTTTTAAATTAGGGGGGTTATTGTTAGCGGGAGAAGGTTACTTTTTTTTGAAGTTGATTGCCTCAAGACCTCCAGAGGATCGAGAGTTGGGGTCAACTCATTCTGCTCGGATCCCAAATGTGGCGTTGGCAGGAGCCTCCTCCGCCAGAGCCGCAGGAGGAACAGGAGGAGCCTTACTGATGGGAACCAGTTGCCCTTTCGGTGGATCTTTTGGTTGCAGAACTCACTCTTTGGTGCAATTTGCTTGGATGTTAGAACTTTGACTTGTTGCCAACTCATGGGTTTTCCATTAAATTAAACCACTAAAAGTTAAACTTTTATCAGGGGAGCAGAAAGCAACCGAGCACTCCTTTAGTCACGTTTTTCGGGTATGGACCATTCGAGTGGCCCCATCCACCTATGGTTGGCTCGCCTTTTTTCACCGCCCGAAACGAGGGCTTCCTTTTGGTTTCCCCCACCAACCAAGAAAATGGGTACCCTCAAACAGACAGAATGGGTTGGTCTCAAGGCCCAAAGATGGCAGCGGTTTCCTTGTGGTTTCACGTGAGGGAACCCCATCTTGAGGGAACGCTCCCCCCAAAAGGTCGACCACGACCTTTCGCTTGACGGGCAAAAAGAAGGGAGCACCCCCAGGAAAAGCGCTTCCTTTGCCCTCTGTTTTTTTTGTTTATTCGCAGGATCCTTCCATTTGCTGGAAAGGAATATGTTGTTTAATTACTTTCCCTTTCTGGTTTTAAAGGGAATAAATGTCACTGCTGGAAGTAGTTTCTTTTTTGGGGGACTGAGCAAAAGGAAGGATCCATCCGCAAGATCCGTCTGGCTTTAAGCTAGGCTGGTCCTTTCCCGAAAGAAGGCCCGGGACCAAATCAACCTGCCTGGTTCGCGCTGAGGGAGCAACACAGTCAGTGTCTCACTCCGGGTTGAGAGGGTTCTGGGACATCCCCGATCTTAAACTCGTAAAAACAGGATTTCCTCTTCTGTCAAAACAAGCCATCCACAGGAACATCTGCTGTTCGCCATAGCTTGCCAAATATCTTCCTGTAGATGTTCCTGTAGCTGCTTCCTTAGATACGGTGGATGTCCTAAACATCGCGAGATATCGCGAGTAAGGAAACAAGCACATCCCCTAAGTTACCCTAATCATCCATGGTTGCGTGATGTTGTGTATATGTACATGTGTGTGCATTTGTTTGTTGTTTGTTTGGTTGGTTTTTTTCGTCTGTGCTTGGTTTACTTTCGACGGTTAATTGGCCGTTCAAATCACTCAGCAAGCAGGTCCCAACCATCACAAGCCTAGTGTCCCCAGTTACCACCATTACAGCCCACCGAAGCGGGTTTAACATCCAAGGGGCTTCTTTGGGCTTTGGCTCCTTCGAGTCGACAGGAGCCAAAGCGGAAGGCCTGGGTTTATGGCATCAACAATCACGTGGACCGCTTGGATGCTGGCATCGTGCAGGCGACGGGCTTCATTCTATGGACTCATCTACGGGGTTCTCCAAATCAGAGGGGGGGGGTCAAAATGGGAGTTCCTTGTTCATGCTGGTTTTCCGTTCGTTTTTCTTTTGAAGCCTAAACAGGAATGCCACCCAACAACGGTCTCCCATGGTTTCAAAGTCGTGCGAAATGGATGTCGTCCATCCACAGCACTTCTCGTAGGGCCTCACTTGTCCAAGGCTTTCCTTTCGACCCTTTGCCTGCTTTGGTCCGTATATTCAGTCAAGGTCCCAATAGGATAACGTTATATGTCCAGCTCCTTTGGGGCAAGTGACACTTGGGCTAGAAGACATGGTCTTAAACCTTGGCCATAAAACACAAACTTTGGTCAAACCAAGCGGTGCCAAAACAAAAACTCGAGACTCTTCTTGAGCCTTTAACTAGTTCCCCCAGGTTTTTTTTTCAACCTTTTTTTGGGAGGGTTCCCCTACTTAATAAAATAGACTCCAGAAAGAAAGGGCACCCTTATTCTAACCTCTCTACTGGAGGACCTAGTCAAACATGGGGTTTTCCCATGTTTACAAGGAACCCCGTGTGTTTGAAGGGGTCTTCAGCCCATTTGTTGCAACCGGACGGCCAGTTTTCGCGTGGCCCGGACGGCTGACTCGCGGTCGACTCGTGAACCCGAGGCCTTTCGAGGCACGGGTCACCCCAGAGAGGACTTCGCAACGCTTTGCCGACAGCTGCGCCTCGGCTTTTGGGTCGCGGCAAACGCGGCGTTGGGTCTGAGACTGGCTTCTGTTTGCTTTTATTTGTTTGTTATTTTTCCTGCTGGGTTGTAAAGGCAATCTAACACTACTGGAAATCTTGTTTGCTTGATTTTTTCCAGGGGCTTAAGCAAATGGAAGCTTGAGGGTACGGTGGATGCCAAATTCATATGGCCATGGGTCAAAAGCCCGTACCCCCAGTGAACATCCCAATCCCCACGAAAACAAACTAAAATGGGTGGTGAATTCACCTACCGCACAAATGGTACCATTGGTTTTGACTCACAGCCATATTGGAAGGAGAAAACAAGTGTGCTTGGTTTACTTGCCATATGGCACACGCATCCACTGTACCTCACTCCCTCTTACTCCCAGACTTGGACTTGAGTCACTTTTTGGGGCCATGTTTGGTGAGTTTGTACCTTCATAGATTACAAAACCACCCCCCCTGAACCCCCCCCCCCCTTCCAAAGTAAGGCCAAATTAAGAGGACACATAAAAGGAAGGCCTTATTAAGGACTTAGTAGGGACTTATTAAGCCCTTATTAAGGCCTTAATTTGGCCTCAAAATTAAGGAGGAATTAAGGCCAAATGAAGACCAAGTTATTTTTTGGAAATTCACCCTTGTGGACAAATTAAGGCCTAATCAATGTTTTGTTTGTGCACCAATGACTCAAGCCAGTTCAAGCCAACAATGCAAATTGTAAAGCAGACTTAAGGCAAGACTGAGCTCAAACGCGCCAGCCTTTCAAACGTGCTAAATGAAACCGCGATGTCCTGATTTACGGGTGCGTGCCTACGGTGTATTGGGTTGGGAATCACGCCAAGCTACTGTAAAGCAAAATTAAGGCCAAACTAAGGCCAAATTAGGGTTAAATTAAGGCCACATTAAGGCTAATTTAAGTCCAGATTGGCGCACATGCCTAATGCAGCAAACATATAGCACGAAATAAGGCAAGAGTAAGGCAAACGTAAAGCCCAATTCAAGGGAACACTGAAAGCGCGCCTAGGGAATTTGAAGAAACAGAAACTGAAAGCCAAACTGAAGCAACATGCAATCCAATCGGCGGGCGGGTTGGCTACCGAGCGCCGATGGCTTCAGGAAGTTGCTTCAAAAAAATAGCCCCTAATAAGCCCTAATCAGCCCTTATTTATTTTGGGGGGGTGGTTCAAAGGGGGGCTGGTTTGGAAACTATGATACCTCATTCCCTGAGTTCCTGTTGCTGAAACTATTTTTCCCCTGGTTTCAATGGAATCGATTTCGCTACTGAACATATTTTCTCGTTGGTTTGTGTGAGTTGAGGGTACCTCACTCCCTGCTCACCTTTTTCAGAAGAAGTGGGCCTTAGCCCACGTTTTCTGCGAAGGCATCCGGACTCGGCCATGCCAAATGTCCCTGCCACCTGCTAAAAGTTTAGAAGGTACCAAGTTTCCCGGACGCCCCACTTGCAATTGATGAAAATAATACTTTTGTGAATTTCCTTCTTTGGTTTTACAGGGAATCGGTTTCACTACTGAGGCACATGCTTGTTCCCTGGCAACTGAAGCAAATGGAGGCCTGATTTCTGTTTCTGACTTTAGTCACTTTTTGGGTTTGGACCCTCAATAGTAGTAGTCAAACGGTGTGGTTACTCTTTTTGGCCAATCCACGCAGGAAGCAAGTTTTAGTAGGTACCATTTTGGAGGTCGTTGAGCGGAACCTGGTGCCGTCTTCTTGCGGGACACGTCCTTTGATATTTGGGGCCGGCTTTTTGAGGGGATGAAGGTAAACCAAAAGGCCGACCACCACAGTTCCAGTTGACGCGTGGGCAGAGAGCCCCGCATGTCCCAAGAGGCGGGCGTGTTTTTGAAGTTGGCGCCCTGTTCAAGGTCAGTTTCTGGAAGGTCTATGAAGGACCACCACCCCAACATGTTGTTTTACACATAAACAAGTAACGCATCAAACTAACAACACATACATACAAGTATGCAAGCATGCATGCATGCATGCATCCATACATCCATACAGCCATACATCCATACATCCATACATCCATACATCCATACATCCATACATCCATACATCCATACATACACACATACATACATACATACATCCATACATCCATACATCCATACATCCATACATCCATACATCCATACATCCATACATCCATACATCCATCCATCCATCCATCCATCCATCCATCCATCCATACGTACGTACGTACGTACGTACGTACGTACGTACGTACATACATACATACATACATACATACATACATCAACAAACACATAAATAGGTAAAACACATACAAGTAATAATAACATTGACACACACACACACACCCATGGGTGCCCTTGAGACCCACCAATCTAGCGTTTGCAGGGTCCTCAAAGCGTGCAGTTGCACCAGTTGCAAAATCACCCCATTTGAAGTCATGGATCCAAATGCTTTAAACGCAGGTAGCTTTTGGATGTATCTCACTTCCTGAGTTCCGTTGCGGACTGAAATGTCACTTTGGGGTTACCATTTTGGATTTTAGGGGCCAAACAAGGGCGAACCCAGTTGTTTTTGTGGCCAGTCCACTCGATCGGAAGCGAGGTATCCCTCCACCGGAACCCGGTCAGAGGTCTTCGGATTGAAGGTTTCCTTCAGTCTTGGGAGTTGCGCATTATCAGAGCCCTGCAAGGTGTATTAAAGCCTAGCCTGGATCGCCAGTTGCTGCTTTTCCTCAGCAACTGTGACTGATTTTTAGGGGAAAGGCATTGTGATTTCCATTTTTTTGTATGGAGGTGAGAGGTTTGCTTCGGTTCCTGCCGTAGGTAGGGTGCCTCGCATTCGGGAAAACGACACGTGCCACACGTCCCAGGAATCTGCCGGGGCATCATGAGCTGATGCCGACCAAGGTGGAAAACACCGAGGAGGCCTCATCAATGGAAGCTGAAACCAAAGTACCTCACTCCCTGTGCACGAAATCCAGAAATCGCACGAAAGGAAACCATGTTTGAAGCCACGCTTGGTTGGTATTTAGAGGGGAATCATCGGAAACCAGGTTTGACAGGTGGTGCGAAATGGATTTGCTTCATCCACAGTAAGTTCCGTTTCAGGCTTTCGCCACTGCTTGGGTTTTGACCAGTTTAGCGGTAAATTGCAAATCAATGTGACTTTTTGTTGACCCATCCACTCAATCCGAAGTGAGTTCGATGAAAGGGGCCCTTGCGGAAGTCCGGGATGTCTCAAGAGGAAGCCTCCAAAGCGGTCCCTTGGCCCACCTCACCTCCCCACCCCACCTCCACCCCACCTCCCCACCCACCTCCCCACCCACCTCCCCACCCACCTCCCCACCCACCTCCCCACCCACCTCCCCCCCCCCCCCCCCCCCCCCCCCCCCCCCCCAAACCCCAAAAGTCCAAAGCCCCAAAACACCGGAGGCGCCCGAGGCGGAGGCAGAGGAGGATGCGGGGCCGCCGAAGGTGCTGAGACTTGACTGAGACTGCCTTCAACTCTGGCCACACACCCCTTGGCTCAGAGTTGCTTCCATTTGCTTTTGTTTTTGCGGTTCCCCCTGTTGGTTTCTTACCCCGCATCGATTTCACTGCTTGACATTTGTGTGTGTGTGTTTTGTGTCTGTGTGTGCGTGTGTTCTTTGTTTTCTTTTGGGACTTGAGCACATTTGGGGGGTGAAAGTTTGTACCCCAAGCCACTACGCTCCAGCTAAAACTAGATCTACAGATACCCAGCGAGTGGTTTCATTACGGATATATAGTTCTCAGTATCATTGTTATTGTTATTTGCGTATATGCAGTATATCGTAGCATAATATCTGTCTTATGTATTATACACACATATTTATGTATATATGCTACGTATACCCAGGGAGTAGTTTTACGCCGATCTTTCCTGTGGCGGTAGTGATTGTCGGCTTACGCATCTCTCTCGCGCAAATGATGTAGAGCGATCTACAGCGCGAATTTGAACTTCTGGGGTTGGACCATGTTGAGCGGGCAGGACGGATTTGTTGTTGTTTTTAAACATGATTCATCCCCCCTGGGTTTAGGCAGAACTTCTTTTTTTTTGTTTAATTAATACCCCCTGGGTTTAGTGGGGGTTCACCACTTTTAAAAAAATGATGAATAATTACCCTGCTGGGAAAAAAGTGGGGGTTCACTTTGGTAGGGAGTTCGGGGTTAACATTAGCAAGTTTGGTGACTTTTGGTTGACCAATCCACTCGATCAGAAGTAAGACTGGGGATTCCCTGAGTTCTTTGGATTTCCCCAAGGGTCCTGATGAACATTAGGACATGTTCTTTTGGCACTCTCAAAGCAATTCGGGGTGTGGTACGGGGACCCCGGGTTCTGCAAACCAAGCCCCAGCCCTTGCGGTTGTTTGTGGGACTTGGGTGGAAGCCCTGTTTCCAGCTTGATGGGACAGATCAGAAACCCAGTGCCGAAATGCAAATCCCACGACCTTGCGGGCGGGGGAGGGGGGTGGGTATGTTGGTATTCTTTTGGTTTGCCCCAATCACTTGGTTGGACCCTCCGTTCGTTTGCCGCGCTTATCATGTGGTTTTTGTGTTGCATAAATTTTCCCTCCCCCCGCTTCTGCACTCTGCCTGAGTGCCTGAGGGCCCTGCAGAGCTGCCTGCTAGACCACGCCTCCATGCTGATGCTCAAGGTGGTGATTCCCTTCGCCCTGCGCCATGCCGAGAGTTTCGGTTCAGACAACCTCCGAGCGGGAGAGAGAGAGAGAGAGAGAGAGAGAAACCCCTTCTTGTTGGTCTATCTTTTTGGGGGAACCCCGTTTAGTGGTTGGTTTTAAAGGAAACGCAATACGAAAACTGCGTATTTTCGGAGGGATCCCCTACCCAGAGCGTCCTAAGTGCCACATATTTATGGCTTTGAATCTTTGACGGTCGGCCAAGTTGTGAGACGTTGCCCACCTGGGGTATACCCCACTAGTATGGTATGTCCCCGCTGAACCGGGGACTTATAAGTGGGCTATCACCGAGTGGTTATCTACAACTTGCTAACTTGGCGAATCGAACACCCATACTTCTGGGTGAATTAGAACGACCTCACACGACCTCACCCCAAATGGCGGTTTATGTGGGGAATATCCCTCCAACCACCTTATTCCAGGCTGGTGAATCTGCAACTGAGGAATGCCCGAAGGAACCAAAGCCCAAGCGGGAAATGTGAGCGAACCAGCCACAAAAAGGCCCCCCATCCAGGTGCCCTTCTCTACCAACTTGGTTGGCAGGGTTCACCCACCAAAATAGACAGAAGAAAGAAACAGCACCCTTCCTTCTAACCTCTCTACTGGAGGACCTATCTAAGGGTTTTTGTACACCCTGGGAATACCCCCGCTGGGTATTGACCCCATTTAGGCACATTTCCGGATAAAGCCGTGTTATTTCGAACCATTCTGGGTCATTTTCCAAGGGTGTACTTCCAGGGTGTCATACAAAAAACCTTCAGAACCTAGACAAGGCGTCCGTCCGGCTTCGATCTTCGCTTTTGGTCGGCGTCTTCGACGACTCGAGGCGCCTGGAGGTGTTGCGCGTCAGCGGCTGTGGCTTGGACTTGGCGCAGCTGGCGCTGCTGAGGCAAAGTCTGCAGGACTCCACGGCGCCTCGCCGACTCGCTCGCTCGGAGCTCGAGCGGCCGCGGTGAAAAACAGGCGCTCGTTGGCTGGGGGAACAAATTGGGCTGTGGGTTTTCCCTTGGGGCCCGCAAAAATAGGGCCCTTCTTGATTTTGCTCTTGGTTGAAAAAGGGAAATCGGCCAGAGGCAACTGCTTTTTCAGGGTCCTGGAAGATTAAGGTTGGCTGTGGGTGAAAAATAGGTACCCCAAATGGCTTGCCCTAGTAAGTGTGGAAACATGGACCAACACCTGCGGTTTTTCTGGTGGTTTAATTTTGACCCATACCCATTTGGCTGTGGGGATTTCCCCTTTGTTGGTTTGCAAGGGGGTCTATCACTACTGGAGGTATGTCTATTTGTGTCCAGGGGGCTTTTTTGTAGCACAGGAAGTTGTCCGCGAAGTACTCAATGTAGTCATGCTTGTTGTTGGGAAGCATTTGGCTGTGGTTGTCAAAACCGTTTTGGGATCCCATTTTGGGGTAGGTGCACCACCCATTTTAGAACCTAGATAGTGGGGATTGGGATGTTCACTTGGGGTACGATTTGGATTTTGGCCTATGCCCATTTTGCATTTTTGCTTATTGTGGTTTGGTTGAAATCCAACCACTTCTCATCCCTCCCCGGTGGTTTGGTGGGCTGGGACATGTCCCAGGGGGTCGGATTTTTGAGGGTACCCGGTGCTTTTGTTGGTGGTTTCGGGAAGCCAAAGGGAAAACCGCAACTTGAAATCAGACACAGGGTTGCGGGATCACTCGGTCTGTGATACGAGGGAATCTCCCCCTAACAGGGGGTTAGTCTTTGGGAGGCCCTTTTTATTGTATCACAGAAGTGGTCATTTCCCGTCCTTCAGGTGGTTTTGTTAGGGGCAGGAAACCCCGAATTTGGGCGTGTCGTTTTTTGGAGGGTGCCTTTGTTGGTGGGACACAAAAAAGAAACCAAACGGCAAACTACAATTTTGGGGTCCAGTGAAAAAAACACACTCGTGTCATAGTAGCTTAATTCCCCACCAGCAAAAGTGGGCCTGTTTGGTAGAGCGGTGGGTCTTGCTTGATTCTAACGCCCACTTTCGGATGCTGAAGCCGTGTTATCCTTTCGGCGGGCAAACCAATGGCCCGGGTTTCGGGTCGGTGGTGAGGGGTCTGGGCTGAGCAAGGGAGTCTCGCTAAGGATCCTTTAACAATGGTTGGTCATTACCCAAAATTTCCAGGGGTCATGGACCCATTTTTATTTCGGGTCAGAGGGAGACTCCAGGTAGTCGGACCCCACCCCAAAACAGCAACCAAACCAGGGAGGTGTTCAGGGGACCTCCCCTCAAAGACAACTCAAACAAACGGTGCCTTTTCGGGGACCCCCCCAAAAAAAGAAAGGAAACCAAACAACCGGGGTTGTTCCCCCCCCAAAACCAAAAAAAACAACCGGCCGACCCATGAAGACGCTGAGGTGCAGACGCTGCATTTGGAGTGGAACCGCACAGAGCTGGGCCTCTCAGATGCCCAGAAGGCCGCGGTGAAAGAGGCGCACCACTGGTCCGAGATCGACGAGGAGCGGCGGAGCGGGGCGGTCGGAGCGATGTGGGGCGGTGGAGGTTGACAGCCTTTTTTTTTATTTGTATTATTTGTTTCTTTTTTGCCGCTTTCTTTTGTTCCGCTTTTCTTTTGCTGGTGCGATAGGTTTTCTTTGCTCTTCTTTGGCTGGTGCGATGGGGGTATGGGTCAAAATTAATCCATCGGGGGACAGCAGGTTTTAGTCCTTGTTTCCATTTACCAGGGCAAGCCATTTTGGGCACGTATTTTTGACCCACAGCCATAGGTTTAGGGGATGGGGGAATAAACCGGGGCGTGCCAATTGAAAGGAAACCATAGGTGATGGGTTTTTTGGGGTTTTGTCCTTTTGCCGAAATGAATGTGTTGTGCCCCTGTTGGTTTTAAAAGGGAATCGATTTCACAGTTTTGCACTTTTTCCATTTTGCAGAAATCTGGCTATGGATTGGTGATTAGGGGGGATAGAAATTAGCTTCCTCCGAGTCGGTGGTTTGTGTGTGTTTTCGACCGGGTGGCTTCAAAGGGACTCGATTTCACATTTGCAGAATTCAGCTTCCCCCCAAAAAGGGGAGGTTTGGAGCCGAATCGGTGGTTTGGTGGTGTTCTGAAGTGGTTTTCCATTTCCCCTGTACAAAAGCCGGTTCAATTCCGAATCCAAATCCCACCAACTATGGGTTCTCCAGTAGCCAGTGGACACACTTTACACTTTGTTCCTTGGTGGCTCTCCCTGTATTTTCGTGGTGGCCCAAAAAGTGTGCACTTGTTTTGGCTGGTCACTGGCCAAGTGAGGGCTAGCTGAAGAAATGTTTGGGTTTTCTTTATCGGCAGTTGTCGCAAACGTCCTCTCGACTTCGGCTGGTTAGGCAGCCGAACCCAGGGAGCCAACTTTTTGCGTTTGAGGCGCTTCAGGAGCTACCAGGAGTCCTGTAAGCGCAAAAGGGGGCCGTCCCAGAACATGTGGATGGACAAAATCCATTTCGCACCACTTGGAAACCATGAAAAAACATGTTTTGTTGGTATTCACAGGGGAATCATCATTCTAGGGTTTCTTGTGTGGTGCGAAATGGATTTCGTCCATCCACAGTATGTGTGACCAATTCCTCCAGGTAGGTGCTTATTGCCGTACTATTGAAAGAAAGTCGACCTTCCAGCAACGCCAGATCCATTTGCTTAAGATATTTTATATTTTCCCTTGTTGGTTTTAATGGGGATGTATCATTAATGGAAGTTGCTGAAGCTTTTTTGCCAACCAATGGGTTTTCCATTGAACCACTAAAAGTTAAACTTTTAGCAGGGGGGCAGATTTCGCAACCGAGGGTGTACGACAGAAAATGATATGATATGATTCTGCATCACATGTGGTCTACAGATTCGGAGAAAGGAGACCTGCGCTAACCAGAATGGCCTGAAAACGATCCGGGGGCCCCTTTGGGTGCCCAGGTTCAACAGGGGAGCAGATTTCGCAACCGAGAGAAAGCCCCACGGCACGCCCAGAACGAAGCGAGGCCGAGAAGGCGCTGGAGGAGCGGCGCGCCCAGCGCGCCTTGAGCGCCTTTCGGGAGGAGTTAGAGTTCCGGCAAGGCGCGGCGGCGGTTCTGAACTCTCTGTGCCCATATGTAAATATGCATATGTATATAGAACACATTATATGTTTATGTATTTACACACATATATGTTGATATCTGTAAATACATAGATATGTTTGTTTTATTTATTTGGTTGGTTGTTGATGTCTTATTTGTAGATGCGTGGATACATATTTAGAGAATACGTTGTGTAGTGGGTGTTTCTCGGCATTGTGGTTATATTCAGGAAATGGGAATCGGCCCCCTAGAATGGCAACATTTGTCCTTTAACCCAAAAGGAAACCCCTTACCAACTCATAGGCCCCAAAGGGCCGATGAACATGTGTTTTTACAGAACCGACGGTTTGACCATGTGCTTGTTCAACTTGGGTGCGCTTGTTCGATTTGTGGTACCCATTGGTTGGTAGTTTTGGAGGACAGCCAGTTTCGGGGGTCCTTAACTCACTTGCCCAAAGCCGACTTTTTGAACTTTTGGTTTTCTTGTTTTGCTCCATTTGTTTGTCATAAGTCAAAAGGTTAACCTTATATTTCTGAGTCCTTTGGGCAACTGAGTTAAAGCAAGACACACCTTATCTTCTCCTTCCAACGATGAGCTTCCGTTGGATGTTCGTGACCAAGTTATGTGGTTACCCACCGTTAGAACCCACTAACAGGGTTGACTCCACTGAAACTTGGGTTACCGACAACTTGCTGACTTGGCAATCGAAGACCCAAGTAGTGTCGACCCCATATTAATCAACCTAAGTTCATTAATAGCGGGGTATTCCCCTCTATTTGTGGTTTGATTCCCCACATTTCACCCAGGGGCACCCCTGGATGAGAACAGTGACGCAGGTGGCAGTCTTGGCGAGGCGATCCAGCAGCCACCTGGCTGGAAACAAAAAAGGTTTTCCGGATGCCATGTTTCGGGTGGTCCCGGTGTTCCTCTTGGTTCTGGTTATGACCCCAGTTCAACCCCTGTTTATGAATATGGGCTCCTGGTGTCCCTGGGTGAAATGTGGGGATTTATCACTGTTGGAGGGGGCCCCAGGGGTTGAGTAGTATGGGGTCAACATCACATTCCGCTGCGCTTCCCCAATTCCAAGTCCTAGGCATCATTCTTTTCAGAACATGGCCCACAAACCCAGGCTTTGGCTTTGGTGGCTTCCCAAAGGATGAGGAATGGGTGGTGAACCCATCAATGGGTGGGTGGTTTGAACCTCATCTTTCGGGCCATCTTGGTACCCCTGGAAGTTCCATCTTGTAGTTTAGTTTTCCCTTCAAGTTGGGGGACCCACCCACCCCACTGCTCGTGAAGGTGGGGGGTTGTAGTTCCATACGTGGAAATGGGACCCTCCCAAAATGGCATCGTCTTTCCTTTTAGTTGTCCTTTGAAACTACAAATTCCCTGGGTGCCCTCAAACAAAGGCACGGCGAAGCCAGGATATAGATAGTAAGTGCTGGCATGTTTGTGGGTTTCCTATGCCAAGCACCACGCTTCGTTTTGGCTCCGGCGGGATTACCCCTTAACTCCATCTGCGTATTTGCTTTGTTTCCCCCGGATGGCCTGAAATGGAGTCTACGGTGGACGTACTGCAATTCTTCATGGTTTTGTGGGTGGGTGGGTGGGTGGGTGTGGGTGGTTTGCTTGCAGTATTTAGAGCGTCCATCCGCTAGAATCGAACTAGCGCTGGAAGGGAATGGCAGCCTGGCTGGGGGATGCTGGAAGACCTTCTTCTCACCAGGGACCCTCTGCTAGGTTCATGGTTCGTGGGAGGGTGCCTCACTTCCAGAGTTCATGGACTTTATGTCACTTTTTTGGGAAGACCATTTAGGAAAGCGTTGGTTACTTGTTTCGGCCCATCAACTCGATCGGAAGTGAGCAGAAGCTGACTCGGTTTGGCGTCGCCCGGCAGAACTGCCTTCGCCACAGGCTGTCGGAGAAGGTGGTGCCAGGGCACAAGGCGACTGCCGCTTGGAGGAGCTACCAGCCCTGTATGGACATGGTGTAGAACCTATTACATGGTTGTTGTTGAGAAGCATTTTACATTTTTGCTTATGGTGGTTCAGTCGGAAATCCCCACTTAACTGCTAAAAATTAGATGTTTGCTCCCCTTCCGACGTCAACCAAGATTGAAGTCGTTAGAACATGGCCAAATTGGCGGATTGGCCACACCTGCCAAAGCATGGCTTCCAGATGTGGGACTCCCCAGCAAAACGTGCCCAGGAGGGGCGAGTGGGAAGCCCAAAGAAGACCAGACTTGCGCACTTTTCTGCGTCGCGTGCACGCGAAAGCGAGGCCAAGCTTTGGCCGATGGATCTCCAGACCTGGATCTCCGTGTTCTACGACGCCTTCCACATGGACGTGCTGGAAGCTGATCCGGTGAAACATGTGGGGGTCTGCAAAAAAGAAAGGGCGTGTCTGTGCCTTTTTTTTTGGAGGTGCGTGTGGGGGTGAATTTTTGTTGGGTTGGATTCAAAGGGCCGTTCTGCCGCATCCCTTAAACTACCCCGAAGAAGGTGGTTGCGGCAGTCGGACCTTTTGTGTTCACAGGCCCTGTGCCCACAGGTAAGGCTTTTCGGGGAAACCAGAAAGAAGGGGAGCCAGTAGTCATTGCAATGGCCGACATAATTAGAGCAGGGTTGTGTTGTTTCAATTCAGATGACCTCATGGCGAGAGAATACTGATTATAATTGTGCAGCTCCTTGAAGTAGTTCAAGTTACCCCCAGTGATTTGGATTGCTGCTTTAGAGATTTGGCTCCATAACCACCAAACCACCGGGCTCCAAACCACCAACTATGAGGAAGCTGAACATTTGCACCGTTCCTGCTCTGGTTGTTTGGTGGCTGATTCCCAGCCAATCCAAACCAATCGGAGGGAAGCTGAATTGGTAGGGCACTTCTTTGTGTTGGTCTCAGGCTTGAGACCAAAATGTCCGGGAAATGCCGAGAGCAGAGCCTACGGATACGGGAATCTGTCATTCGCCCACCAGGATGTCTGCAGGTGTTGGTCCTTTCCATTTGCTGATCAAGCCACCCAGTTTGGGGTTACCAACTATCTTGACAACCGCTGCCGTATGGTTCTTAGCGTGACCTTCTTTGTACACCCCCAGGTCACATTAGTGCCCTTCTACCCTTTTTTGGAAAAGGGTTCCCCTACTAAAATAGACCACAGCAAGAAACGGTACCCTTATTCTAACCTCTCCACTGCAGGACCAGACCCCCTTTTGGGAGGAACTTCCTCCCCCAATCCTTGAAGTTGATATCAGGGCAGGGTTGCCACTGGTTACGTCTCTTATTTGAAAGGTCGGTTTTGCTACTGTGGGCAAAGAACTGCACCCAAGAAGCCCTATGATGATCCCCCCGCAAAAAATCCATCCACCAAATGGTTTCAACCATGGTTTCCAAGAGTGGTGCGAACTGGCGAATTGGGCACCGAATTGGGCAGCCATTTTGCTTTGGGCTTTGAAAGCAAGCCCTAAAGCTTGGTGTTGGCACTGACCTGGGCCACGGGTTTTACCCCTTCGGCGAGTTTCCAAGAGGTCCGCTCCATTCCATTCGGGGTCAGTCCGGTCGAGAGCGACCGAAAGCCCCGAGGACTGCGAACCCATCTTCAACATCCTGGACTCAGACCTCCACGGGGACGGCCTGGTGCCCCTAGAGAAGCTGCAGGCGAGGAGCGAGAGAGCGAGAGAGCGCCATGGCTCGAGAAGCCAAGGCTCTGACTCGCTGTATGACGGAAAATGATTATGTTAGTGTGATTCTGCATCACATTTGGTCAGAGTTGGAAGAAGGAGACCTTCAGGTAGTCCACACTTGGCGCAAACTAGAATGGTCTGAAAAAACGATCCAGGGGCCGGTTCCTTTGGGTGCCCGGACTCGTCATGGGGTCCACTTCTCACGGTCGAACCAAATCAAGCGGATTCAACGGAGACAAGCTTGAGCCATGAGGAGTGTCCTTTTTTAGGTCAGAAATGGATGGGTTTCACTGGTTTGCATGGGTGTTAATTTGCCCCATGTATCTGTCGGCCATCGATTTTACTAGAAGCCCCCCACAGCAAGCAGCACCCAGATGTCGGAGTTTTGGAAAGCGCCAGGAAGTGCTCGAGGCTTTGCCGGTCGAATCGGACAGCGCAGACGACAGGCGCCTTTTTCCCGCGTGCTTTTGTGAGTGTTTCTTTATTTGTGCGTGTGGTTGTGGTTGTGTTTGTGTTGTTTTTGGTGTGTGTGTGTGTGTGTGTTGGGTGTTGGGTGTTGGGTGTTGGGTGTTGGGTGTGGGTGTTGGGTGTTGGGTGTTGGGGGTTGGGTGTTGGGTGTTGTGCGTTGTGCATTGTGCGTTGTGCGTTGTGCGTTGTGTGTTGTGTGTTGTGTTGTGTGTGTTTCGTGTTGTGTGTTGTGTGTTGTGTGTTGTGTGTTGTGTGTGTGTGTGTATGTATGTATGTGTTTGTATGTTTGTATCTTTGCATGTGTGTGTATGTAATGTATGTATGTAATTATGTATGTACGTATGTATGTTTGTATGTATGTAATGTAATGTAATGTAATGTAATGTAATTTAATGTAATGTATGTATGTATGTATGTAATGTATGTATGTATGAATGAATGAATGTAATGTAATGTAATGTAATGTAATGTAATGTATGTATGTATGTTATGTATGTATGTATGTATGTAATGTATGTATGTATGTATGTATGTATGTATGTAATGTATGTATGTATGTATGTATGTATGTATGTATGTATGTATGTATGTATGTATGTATGTATGTATGTATGTATG